>PISX010018684.1:0-40001 GCA_004024625.1 Mellivora capensis | reverse complement strand
TTTTTCCTGCTTTGTCGAAGATTATTTGACCATAGAGTTGAGGGTCCATATCTGGGCTCTCTACTCTGTTCCATTGGTCTATGTGTCTGTTTTGATGCCAGTACCATGCTGTCTTGGTGATCACAGCTTTGTAGTAAAGCTTGAAATCAGGTAATGAGATGCCACCAGTTTTATTTTTGTTTTTCAACATTTTCTTAGAATTTTAAGAATGTAATAGTAGGAAGATATGGCTTAAAAGGTGATGATGATTTGCAAATTTCTGAATATTTAGAAGTGCCGAGGCCTTTTGTTGTTTCTAAGAATGTATTCATTTTTAATATTTAATGTTAAAGGTTCCAAAAGTTTAAATTGAGAAATTTACAGGTGTAAATAGTCCTGGGGAATTTTCCCCCTTGGGGTCCCTTAATGGCCTATTCATTGATAGGGTGAATATGAGTAATAATCCTGATATTTGTGTGTTAAGCTGTGACTACAGACATTTACATATATATCTAACATATATGTAAATACATAGGAAATACATTTCTCTATATAGAAACATTCAAGCTTAAAACTGTGGTCATGCACAATGCAGGCAAATACATTTTTTAGTTCTCAATTTTTAAAAAATTTTAAAAGGTTCCTGATGCCCTGCTGGGCTGAGTGACTGAGACCTGGGGCAGGTGTTCTGACCCTTCCCAAGGGCTCATCTGCAAAACAGGGGCAATAATAATCCCCACTTCAACAGGTCATGGTCAGGTGGAAAGGAGTGATTTCTAAAAAAGCTTTTTAAATAAATATGTATGTGTGTGTGTATATATATATAATATATATATATAACTTATATGTAATAATACAAACGTGTGTGTGTTTGTGTGTGTATATATATATATATAAAATTATATTATTATTATAACCTTTATATGGAAAGGTCCACAGTTTTCCAAGAGGATTTAAAAAAGAAAAAAAAAGACTTCTCTGCCCCTAATTTTAGGCTGCAATTGAGCTCACCTCCAGGGAGTTCAGGAGCAGAGCAAACAACTGCAGGGCCAGACCCATGTGCCACAGCACCTGCACTCAGCAACAGTTACCCCAATAGTTACCTGGGGTCAGCATTTGGCTTCCCAACTCCTTCACCTGCCACAAAGTCTGCAGGACAATGAAGTACAGCGCTCTTCCCCAGGAAGACAACAGAGGGCTGCTACAGAGGATCAATCAGTGGCACATGTGGACCAGGCTCATTGAGGGAGCTCCTGCGGTAGTAAGGGTTGCAAAGGGGACACTGAAAAATGTGGGGGTTGGGGGGGTGCTGTGACAAAACCAGACAAATGTGGGCCATGCTGAACTGACAAGCAAATGCATCAGCTAAGAGAAGCAGTCATTGTCCAGTACTAGCTGTCATCAAATGGGACATCGTTTCATTTGTCACCAAATGAAACTGACTTTTCACGGGAAGTTGGAAGTCATTTTTATGTGAAATTCCCCACTTACTAATCAGGAACTAATTCCTCCCAAAATGTTAAATCCTCTGCAAGCCAAATAAAAAACAAGTCTGTGGGCCAGTAGCCATTCTAGAGCTCCCATTTTGCTAACACTATAGTCCCAACCCAGGAGACAAAGGGAGAAAAACCAAATCACAATGAGAAGACTATTTTTAGGCATTTTCTCATGTCACACCAAAACAAAGATAACCACATTGTAAGCTAAAGCTGACAACTCCCTTACAGGAGTGTTCAGAAGACTGACCAAAATGCTAGTGTTTTCATAACCGTCTGAAAAAGCAGTTTACCAGTGTTTTCCTTTGGCCCGGATCCGTGTAATACCATTACCCCCTGCCGACAGGGCCCTGGATTTTGAAGTAGGATGACAAACTGAACACCACTGCAAAAATGCCCCTCAGCCACCCGGATTCCTAATAAAGAACTAACAGACTGTCTGCATTTCCCAGCCTTCCCCTTAACCTCTGAGATTCGGGTCTCATTAAAGACCAGGCCCGAAGGATGGCGCACTGGCAGCGTGAGTGCAATGACGTTCGCCGGTTAATTCGCGTTCAGGCCAAGCTAAATGGGGCCGGCTCATCTCTTGCTCTGCACATTTCATTGCAATTGCAGGTACTCTGGAATCCAACAAAGTTTCCGAGAACACCACATTCGTTCCACACCTGACCCCAACACCACATCCGCTCTCCCAGGACCCCTTATTTGTGAACAGCAACTTCATGACCTGCCTTTCCGTCCTGGAGGATGCCTTCCTGAGCGACAGGCACACAGAAGTGCTACAGCCATGAACTTCCTCCTCCAAGGCAACTGCAGGGAGGCCGTGGTGCTCTCCGCCCTCATCCTCCTCGTGCATCTCACCAGGCAGCGGAGCGCGAGCCACATTGGCTGCCGCCTCCTCACTCCCACAATGCCCAGCACCGGGCACAGTCGCAAGGGCTGCCGGGAGGACTGGCTGCCTCCCACGCGAGGAGACGAGGCGGGGCGAAGTGTCTTCCCTCAGAAACAGAAGTGATTAGTTCCCCTAATCTTATGTGTCTAGTAAGTTAAGAGACGCAAAGGTTTTGTGTGCTTATCTGTCCAGGTGAACCAGCAGAGCTGTTTGGAAGATCATGAGATGTCTGCGCAGGGTTAAGATCTAAGCTATGAAACTCGAAAGCATTTTCCCAAGTATTTGGAGGCCAGATTTTCCCCAGTTCTGCAAACCCTACTTAATCCAGTTTAAAGAAAAAAAAACAAACAACCACCATATAAACAACCACCATATAATAAGGTATCAGATATACTTAGTTTACATTTCAGCTATTAGGTGGTTCCTTACACACTATATGCTAAGGAATTTTTTTTTTTTTTTGCTGGTGAGTTGGGTTGTTTTTTTTAAGCATATTTTCTAGCTTAACAGTTCCAGAAACACTTTCAGTTCTACTTTTCAACTGGTATGGCTTACTAAATGCAAGTTGTGATGTATGTATGCATATGTACATATATACATATCCTGGTCTAACTGTATTTTAGAAATATGTCCTTAACTCTCGATGTAGACTCAAAAAACAATAGCACTGAACAAATATTAGAGCTCAATCTTCCCACACCCTTTATGAAAGAAAGAAAGCAAGCCAATATTCATCTGGAAAACTTTACTCTTCAGGAAACACAGGTGGATAGGCTTAGATGAAGAAAATATTATAATCACCTATTACCAGGAGAAAGCTTTTAAATAAGGAAGAACTTGCCCTACTGGGTAAAGCAAGTAAGATTAAAAAGGCTTCGATGAAAAAGGCAATTATAATGAAATATCATCCCGTGTATGCTGGGCTCAGGAAAAAGACATGTCACTATGCAACATGGTACAAAAATCCAGCCAACATAGGTATGTTAGCACCAATGGGAGAAAGCTGAACAGACATCTTCCTTCATTCAGTTCTCTAAACAGAGACAAGACCAAGGAATAGAGGAGGGACTGTGGAAATGATTCTCAAAATCAGTCCTTCTTTTTCAATGACTGAAAGCCTCAAATCTGATAGTACCAGCTCCTTTTTCTAAAGACCACCACCTGGAATGAAATCTATCTCATTCTGTGAGTGACAAGGCCCTCATTATTACTGACAGATTTTTTTTTTTTAGTGTGTTTGAACTCCCAAAGACTAAGCAAGAAATCTCTTGCCAGCCCAATTAAGACGCAAGAATAGTGCCTGCTTGTACCTCCCGTGGTCTGCTGCATAGCCTCCTGTGTGACCATGTCCCAGCCCATAGGACAGCAACTGGACAGGGTAGAGGGAGAAAAGTACAGGGAGGACACCTGAGCAGAGCTGAGGGTAGTGTGTCTGAGAATAAGCCCCGAAAGTGGGGCATGCTAGCCTAGCAAACCCAGAGCAGAAACACCTGAAAACCAAAGAGCGGCACAACAGGGTGGTAAAGTGCTCTTATAATGCCAGTCCTGTAGTTATCCCCCCCCCAAAAAAAAAAAAAAAAGTTGGGGTAATCTTACAAACACAGCTTGCCTGTCCCTAGACCCTCTATATAATATGTTTGCTGCCACTCTTCTGACCCCCAAACAGCAAAGATGAGAATTCATGTTGACAAAGCTCAGGATCCAGGAGTTGCTATGACCTTCCCTCTGAGAAGTGGCTATAGAAACAGCAGCCTGGGGATAGGGAGGGGACATAATGTTAAAGCAACAGCCAGAAAGCAAAGAAGGAATGCTGGAAGGCCACATTCCTACTGTCCCTCCATTCTTTCTGAGAGGTAGCTACACAAATAACTAGCCAGTCACTTCCCCAAACAGTTTAGTTCCCTGAGTATTGTTTAGTGCCAGGTTATATACCGAGGGGACAGTTCTTTCTGAGGGAAGGGGGAGAGTGTTCAAGAGAAGTTTTAGAACACAGGCAAAATTGAGTTGGCCAGTAATAATGATGAGGATAACAGCTAAATGTACTGTTTACACAGTTTAATTAACTATGTTCAGTGCTTATGGGATTATATAATGTAATATAATTATAAAATGAAATTGACAGGCAGGAAGACGCATAGAGAAAGCATTGCAAGAAGGAACAGCATAAAAAAAAGGTAAGGAAGAGAGAAAGTGTTGTCACATTCAAGAAATGATGAGGTGAAAGAAATAATGAATAGGTAAGAGAAGAATTGGGGCAGGGATAGCAAAATGCTTCTAAGAAGCCCTCCCTCATGGCAGTTTCCCATTCTGATTACTGCTCTGTATATAGTCCCTTCCACACTTAAAATGTACACTTTGCAGAATGTGCCTGCCAAGATTATATTTGGCTGGAAGTATCAGATACCTAAAATAACAGACAGATGGCAGTTTATTGCTCTCTCACATAGAAGCCCAGAGGTAGGCTGCCCAAGGCAGTGCCATAAACACAGGGCCCCAGGCTTCTTCCAGACTTTACTCCTCCATTCCTTGGTGAGGCCCTCATCTGTAAGGCCCAATATGATCACAGGAGCTCCAGCAGTTACATCCACATCCAGTGAGCAAGAAGAAGACATGAAGAAGAGGAGTCAAAGGGGACACGGTGGACAAATAAGGATCTCAGTAGTTGTCACAGAACTGTTCCTCTTGCACAGCATTGTCCAGCCTTACCACTGGCCACATTTATCTGCAAGGGAGACTCAGAGATGCATCTTTTCTCTGGGCAGCCATGTGCCAGCTAAAAACTAGGAACTCTGTTACTGAAAGAGAAGAGGAGCATAGATGCTGGGGGACAAGTACCAGCCTCTGTCCATAGTAATTTATATCATCTTGCCTCTAGAACATTTTCTTTTTATTAACATGTAAGGTATTATTTGTTTCAAAGGTCTAGAACATTTTCTTTAACTCAACTAGATCACAACTTCCTTAAGAGTAAAGACTATCTTTTACTCTTTAAAACATTTCACAGCATCTAGTACATACCAAGCATCCAATAAATGATGTAGGAAGTAAATTGATGAATAACAAATGAAACAAGCAAATTCATAAAACCTTGGTAGACTCTACTTTCATGGCTGAGCTACACACAAATACTGTGACCATATGATAATGAAACTGATTTCTTTTTCCAGTATGTTTCATGGGAAGATAAAGACTTTAAGAGCCATAATCATAATATCAGTAGAAACAGAATTTTTTTTAACAAACAAACCAGCCCCTATGTACCCAAATGAGAGTCTTTATCATCAATGCAATCTTTATAGCCCCCTGCATACTGTTTCACAATAACCAATAATTATGTTGAATTTTCCATCTTCCAAGGGTCTATTTGGAATTTGGAAGCATGGAAAAGTGATCCAGAACCAAGTCTGATAAATAATAAGCTAGATCATCCAGTATAATACATTTAATTACATAATAATTATATTATTACATTTTTAGATAATGGTGAAGTAACTGGACCAAATCCCTCATATGCTTTTAAAAATACCTGCGGGACAAAGAAAATAAAAGAGTACACTGATTTTGAAAAGCACTGAGTATGGGATGCCTGGGTGGCTCAGTTGGTTAAGCGGCTGCCTTCGGCTCAGGTCATGATCTCAGCGTCCTGGGATCCTGGGATCGAGTCCCACATCCTTGCTCGGCAGGGAGCCTGCTTCTCCCTCTGCCTCTGCCTGCCACTCTGTCTGCCTATGCTCGCTCGCTCTCTCTCCCTCTCTCTCTGACAAATAAATAAATTTAAAAAAATTAAAAAAAAAAAAAGAAAAGCACTGAGTAATTTATAGAATTGTTTTGGTTTTTTTTTTAATCATTGAATCACTATATTATACACTTGCATCTAACATTGGATGTGAAAATAAAAGCATATTCATGATAAAAAATAATAAAATAAAAAATTTTTTTAAATAATAATACTAAAAAATGCCTGTGGGAAGTAATTTTAGGAGGGCAATTCCGAAATCTTTTCAAGAATAATGAATTACCAAAATGTCACAATTAGTAGTTACTTATCATATTTATTATTTCAGTAGAATAATAATTCAGACATAGATAAGCATAACATGATATACATATACTTATTTGTTCTATTATTAATGAACAGGATTATGCTCTATAGATAATACAAATTAGATTTTAAACTTATATATACATATATGTTTATACATACACCATACATACATATTATATATATTCAGTATATATTATATGATATATAATATATACACACATGCGTGCGTGCACACACACACACACATATATATATTTGCACACATATACACACATCTGTGTCCCCCTATTATTTGATGAATAGGATAATCCAGAATGGCTAAACAAAATGTTTACCAATCCAGACCTTCCATAATGTAAAGCATTTACTGGGCTCAACTTTACTATACATGGTTACTAAAAAGCAAACCAAACCAAACAAATAAAAAGAAAATCTCTGATAGGCAAATAAAAATACGTAATTAGTTTAAATCACGTAATAATATTTTTTCAGAGAAACTGAAGGCAGTTTACAGACATCAATTTTCCTTGGGGAAAACAAATGCCACATCTCTCCTGCCAGCAATTCTTGGCTGTTCATGCAATGCTGAGCCATTATCTGATCTGTGGAGAATTTTATATTAACCACAAGGAAAAAATTGAATCAATAATGTTACTTAGAGTGGACACAGCACTTCACATCTTCCTAGCACTTTACCAACATTGATGAATTAAACCCCCCCACCGTCCCAGTGAGACGAAAACAGACAGTCCTACTCTTTCACTCTGGGAGGGAGGCAGAGAGAGGTCCAATTAGCTGCCCTCAGCAGTGTGGGGAGTTAGGGTCAGGGCCAGCGCTGAGGTGAGAACTGCCTTGTAGGGGAATGAACACTACACCCAGCACACTCAAGCCTTCCACCGCACTCCTCATTCCATCCTCAGAGAACAGGCTTCAAGTTCGGGCGCCCCATTGTCTGAGACAGCGTGGAGAATGTGTTTTCAAGTCAAATATCTATCAATCAACACACATTGATTTTCTTTAATTATCTCCACAGAGCAGACTTGATTCTGAGGAGCTTATGTGATTTGAAAAATGTATCACCTATTTGTCAGACATGTATAATTTATGAAGCCCTTTCACTCAAGGTCTGTAGTCCAAAGCTGGCAATTTGTGAGTTATTAACATGTTATTAGACATACCCTACTAAGATTTGCAGACTTTCAGCCTCTTACACAAAAGCAAGAGAAATGCTACATAAATTTTCACTTTCACTATTAAGCTCAGAGCATTCTGATTCTAACACCACCCTGTGAATCCTTCCCAAGGAACTACCTGATAAAAGAAAACTATCAAAAAATGATCCTTACTTTAACAGTCAAGCTCTTTGGTTTAAAACAAGACTCCTTCAGAAAGACTTCTACTTTCCTAGACTGTGTTTCAGCACTTTTTCCCCACACATAGTGCTTGCCAATACTGATATTAAACTTAGAAGAAATGCTAAGTATTTTTTATTACCCATGTATGCTCCTAAATTGGAGCACAGATCATCTGTTTTACAGATACCTGACTTAAAAACAATGATTAATACTTACTTCATGATTCCCTTTACATTAGGTGTCACTTACTAAATACTAAGTATTTAATTTAGGTATGTCCAAAACCCATGGTAGGAATTTCCATTAGTCTGGTAAGATAATTAACTTTATACCTATTATTGTCTTATGATAGCAGAATAAATAAACATATCACCATTCATAAAGAAGGATAAGTAGGAGTTAGGGTGCAACCTGATTCATTTAATCTCTACAATTCTAATTTCAGGTCAGCAAGAGTTAATAAATATGTATTGATCATGTGTCCTAGGAACTGTGGGGATTGAACAGAGAATGAGACCAACACAGACCCCAGAGAGGGGGTCAGGGCCGATGACTTAAAGAACCATCTAGAGCTTAAAGCTGAAGGGAGATGAGGGATAACAGTAAACCAGGCAGAGCTGCTGATCTGTGAAGACCCTGGATGGAGAGAACAGGGAATATGATAGGAAAAGACAGAAGTCCAACAGGCAGGGGAGAAGCCTGGGTCCGGATGCTGCAAGGCTGCAGGCTGCCAGGGGCTTCATTCTAAGGATAACAGGAGGTCATTAGAGAATTTTGAGCACACAGGTGGTAGAAGTGGGGGAAGAGCCTCTGGGATATGTGAAACAAATCACTGTGAACAAAAAGTCCCTGGTTGTCCAACTCTTTTTCAAAGCCAATCTCGAATCTGAGTTTGAAGTGATGTTTTTAAATTTAATAGAAAGAAGAGGTCACCTTCTCCAAACGACATGAAGTAAACCCAGACTTCTAGAAGTTGTTTTTCACATGCAATGCTATTACATCGCTTGGAGGTCGGTGGGAGGAAAGGGGAGCTAATAGGGAAGGCAGATGAACTGTTGTATTATTAAATATTTCCCATTTGTGAAAAAGCATAAAGAAACGATAATGAATCCCCTCACGCTCACCAGCAAGATTTAGCCACAGTTAACAGCCTACAATACTGGGGTTTTGTTTTTTGAGAAATCATACATTATAGATGTAAACTAGTCCCCTATGTATAACTTCCCTTCCTTCCCCAGAGGTAACCATTATTCCAAAATTATTGTGTACCCTTATTCTACATTTTTAGTTTTATTATAAGTGTGTATATCTATATATAATATGTAGTATTGTATTTGGTTTTGAACTTTAAGTAAATGGTTTCATACTGTATATATAATTCTGAAACTTGCTTTTTTTTCACCCAACATGTTTTTGAGATATAGTCATATTGATACACATAGTTCTAGCTCACTCAATTTATTTGCTGCATGAATATTGCATAATTGTAGTACAATATATTCATCAATTCTCCTATTGATATTTGGGCATTCTTTTTTTTTTCTTCTTCTGATCACAAACAATATTGCAGTAAATATCCTTGTCTTTATCTCCTGGTGCACATGTAGGAGAGTATCCCCCAGGGACAGTATCTTTGTAAAAATGTTTTAGCACATTAGAGGAAAGTAGCCCACTAAATTGAACTAATATCCTAATTGCTATAATGACAACAATGACAGTGATATGTTTAGGTTATTGGGAATAGTTCAAAGTCACCATTTTCAGCAAACATATGGGAAAATATATAAAATCACTATATGGAGATGAATGGGCATGTAGAGGTCAACCAGAACTTGGTCAAGTGTTTAATTCAGTGGCTGAAGCTCTGCAGGGTCTGATCTAAACTGAAAATCTGTTTGAAAAGAGCTGAGTGTTTCTAATTTAAGACACATGCCAACTAGACCTAAATAGCAAGGAAAAACGGGAATAGATGTACCGAGAGAGAAAAAAAAAAAAAATCTTGACAGGTTCAGGTTAGCTTCTCACTGAACCCCTGAGGCTTCATCCAGCATGAAGAGTTATACAGAATTAGTTGCAGATGGATGACATTTTCAAAGTCTGATTTCATTTCTCTTAATTTTTTTCTTTCCAAAAACTAACAGTTTAGGGCCAGGCTGGAGTCAGGATTTCCATTCACATCTTACTGCTTGCTGCTTTTCTTCATCATCACTCATCAACAATACTCAAACAGCCCCCTTGTCAGAACTTGCCCTCTGGCTAAGTGAACTGAGAATGAAAAATCCTTTTAAACTGAACAGTAGTCTCATGTGGGCAAGTGGCAAGGCTTCAGTTTGGAAGAAATTAAGTACAGGATCCATCCCCTCGAAGTTGGCTGAGGGTGAAGGTCTTCAATCTTCCCGTGTGCCTACAGAGTGCAGAGTAATGCTTTCAAACAGCCCTAAGATGCCCCACAAATTGAGCCCTCAATTCTGCCACCACTCAGACCACCACTCATCATGTACTAGCTATCAGAGGAGCACAGACATTTTTGATTTATAATGAACTTGGAGATAATCTCATTTGAACCCCTTGTTTTGCTGAAATGGGAGCCCAGTGGTATTGAATGTGTTGTCCAAGCTCACACAGTAAACTGCTGGCATACAAAGACTCCAAATCCTCCATTTCGTGCTCTTTTGTCCTACAATATTTGACTTGCACATAATGCTCATACCTCATAACAGTTAAAAATACTCACTCTTTAAAATTTTCATTCATCACATATTGCCATAACTTTTCAGCAAGAGTATTTTAGGTCTTCAGTAGAAAATTCCTGTGGAAGATTATATTAACATTCTCAATCATTTGCTCTGCCTTTCTGTGAGAGGATTAAACCACCTTATTGGCATCAGGTTTGACTGGGTGACTTACTCTGACCAATGACATGTGACTAGAAGTGAAGCATGCTATTTCTAAGCAGAAGCTTTAAAAGCTATTTCATGTTTCCTCTATCTCTCTCTTTTTCTCTCTGCTATAAGACAAGCATGTCCCAGATTGGGACTACTCCTTCGGCCTGGATCCCAGGATGAAGAAGAGACACAAAGAAGACCTGAACCTGACTCACAATTAGCACATTGTGAGTTAAAAACAAGACTTTGCTATTGTAAACCAGTAGGATTTTAGAGTTCTTTGTTATTGCAGCATAATCTGGTAAAAGCTGGCTCTTACAGTTACCAACAAAAGGCAAAAACAACAGGGGTGCTTGGGCGGCTCATGTCATGATCTCAGAGTCTTGAGACCAAGCCCCACGTCGGGCTCCATGCTCAGAGGGTACTCTGCTTGAGATTCTCCCCCTCTGCCTCTGCCCTTCCCCCTGCTTGTGCACACACACATACACACACACACTCTCTCTTTCTCTCTAAAACAAAAAAAAAAATACATTTTTTTTTAAAAAGCTAAAACAAAAACAAAATGTTTGGTCAGTTACCATAAACAACTCAAAAAATTGTGAATAGAGAGACTAACACAATACATTATTTTTAAAGATGAGAACAAGCCAAAATTCATGGTTTTTTCTTTTATGTATTCACTTCCACATTGCACAGAACTTCATTTCCAAGAGCAGTGTGAAAAGTTGGTTGTGGGATTACTCCCGGTGCTTTTTACTTATCCTTCTCAAGAATGCGCATCTCTTAGCAAAGGTAACAAGACCTTTGCATGAAATTAAATTACTCTAAATTGCCCTAAATTGGTTTAGAGCTCTAAATTGGAGGTTAAAGAGAAGGGGCCAGAGAGAAGCCCAACACTCCCAGAGTCAAGGCCTTGGAGGATGAAGGCTCAAGCTACTTCTCTTTATGCCCATCCATGATGATAGTCATCCAACAACCACTGTCTCAGAAACTAGCCCATTATTGTCTGTATGAATCCAGCAATAAAGTCCATCCTGCTGGGATGGGAGAGGTGACACGACCCTCAGCAGAGCAAGCCACTTGTCTCCTTCCCTTCTAAGAAAGTAAACAGGACAATCCCTCATTCAGCTAAGATTCACTGAGTGTCTATTATGTGCACGGCACTGCTAGGCCCAAGGATACAAAGAACAAGACAGACAAGGTCCCTGACCTCAATTAATTTACATTTTAGTGAGAGACACACAAAAAACAAGCAAAAGAATAAACAAACACAGATTTCATAAAAAACAAACGTATTTATGTAATATACATACACACACACACATAAAGTAAACAAGGAACAAGGTCCTATAGCAAGGGATTACAGCACAAATTGTTTCAGTAAAAAGCCCTCTCAGAACATAACATTTTAGCTAAAATCTGAAGGATAAGATGAATTCAGCCATGCAGAGAAAAAAGCTATGGTAAGTGTGTTCCAAGCAGTGGGGGAGAGAATTGCAGAGAACTCTGGGGCATGAACGAGCATGATATGTTCAAAGAACAGACAGGCTTTCAGGGAAATGGCCTTGTGATTTGAGTCCTAGGACCAAACGCAACATCAGAACAATCTGGACTGAGGGAATGTCAGAGAGTGGACTATGGGGAAACAGTCCCATTTACAGAAATTATGAAGAATGTTGAGCAGAGAGACAGATTTGGTTGGGGGGGGTCAGGAAAAGGAGGAAATAAGGAGCTCACTCTTGGCCACACTAGGTTGGTGAAATCTGTAAATATCCAGATAGTGCCAAATGGGCAGTTAGATACACAAGTCCGAGTTCAGGGACAGAACCGGGCTGTGGGTATGGATTAGGCAGTTATCAAGATATATGTAAGTGGCACGAAAAAAATAGGTTTCACAGACTGGTTGGATATTATTCTTACAGGATCACAGGTTTATTTTTCTCAAATAAACCTATAACAAGAAAGCCAAGAAAGGGTTCTAATGGCTTCTGACTAGAAATTGGGTTTATGAATTTATGTAGAAATAGAGTTGTGAAATAAAGTTAGTGAGGTCATCAACAGAGCAGGTTGGCATGCAACAACTTAGCTACAGAAATCCAATCTTCCACCCTGACATATTCTAATATATACAATTTCTTATAATAGACACATAGTGAATAAATGCAATTCCCCACAACAAATACGTAAAACAAGCTTTGCAGTAACCATAGCCTTAGGGTTAAAGATTATATTCCATAGATGATCACAATAAACTCTGTAATAAAGAAAGAAAATATCCCAGGAGACTTCTTTACCTTCCCAGCAAATAAACCAGCTAGAAATTCAATTTCACATGGAGAAGAGCGCATATATATATATATATATATATATATATATATATATATAACCTTAAGAGGAGTTTTAACCCTCCTGACTAATATGGTTTATTCTTTGTGCATTTACGTAAGTATTTGTAAAGATTTTCCAATCTTGTCCTTTATCTTTGGAGCAAAGGATTAGGAGAAGCTTGGTCCTTTGCATTCTCAGATACATTTATGTCAACAATTATCCTTCCTATCAAGAATTCCCATTCAACACTCTTACTAAATTCCATGCCTACAATTTCAACTACCATGTTAGTCAAGGTTGACTCAAAATGTCCCAGGCTATGCCAATTTGCTTTCACAATGGACTGAATAAAATCGCCTTGAGAGTAAATATAGACATGGAAGGGGACAAGGTCTGGAACTGGGCCCTGAGGATCAAGTTGAGGAGGGCAATACAGTGAATAAGACTGAAAAGAGTGAAGTAGGAGAAATACTAGGGCATTATCACACCAGAGAAGTTGTTCTAGGCATTTGTTGTTTTTGCTGCCTGGTATTCATTCCCTTTCCTGTAAGAAGACCCCAAATGTGTTTTAGGAGAGCCACCGCTCCCCCGCTCTAAATATACGGAATTTGGATGAAGTCAATTCTCTCCACTGGGTGGAAGGGTTGGAGCACTTAACCAAAGCCTCCGCCAATCATCGTGGTCACAATGGTTGGTTCAGAGATAAACAAAGAACTTAAAACAAGACAAGAGGAGCAATCAGTGCTAATCCCAGGAACTCCTGGCTGAGGCATAATTTTTCCTGCTGGATTTGCACATCATTAAACGAAAGAGTGGTCTGTGACAGCCATCCTGTCACTAAAACCGGAGAGTACATATGAAAATGAAGCCAATTTGGAAAAAGTGGGGCCAGGAAATATAGAGAGAAAGCAGTCTTGGTAGCACCATCTATAAAGCCAGCCTTATGAGGTCAGTGATTATATGAGCAATAAATTATTGTTTTACTTGGCCTTTGGCATAGGTTTCCCTCACCAGTAATGAAATCCTAACTAGTGGAGAAAACTGTTTCAGTGACTGCAGCATATGCTGGTTAGAGATTAAATGGAGTCAGAAAAGTTCCCATAGGATTTGGCAACGCGCAGGCTAGTGAGAGCCTTGACAAGATCAGTTGCAGTACAGTGGCGGGTTGGAAACCAGATTCAAGTGGTCCTGTGGAATGTCCTCCCTGCACATGCATTATTAGTCATGGCTCCCAGCTGGTATACTGTAGCAGAAAGGGTCCTGGACAGAGAATCAGGACGCCTGGAATCAGACACAGCTCAGCCATTAACCATCTACCTGAGCTTGGACAAATTGCTCATTTGACAGTTTCCTCATCTATCAAGTAATTACACTTGCCTAGCATCCAGGGGCCCCTATGGCTCTAAAAATCTTTGTATGTTCTTATTTTCAGCAAATTTATTCTGTTCTGGAACGTAGTGGAAGAAGTAGTCATCCAAATCCACTTGGGTCTTATTAGCATACTCTCCTATGCTGCTAAATTAAACTCTCCTTGGCTCAATCTTCATTTTGTAGAATCATTTCATTGAAGGCCTTATCATCATTGTGGTTGGCTTGTGTAGACCACGAGGGTGTGCCCCTGCCTCTGGCATTCCAGACTGAGTCTCTCCTCTGTGGTCACCCATGGCTGACACATCCCCAGTATCCTCTTTGTCTTAGAGTCTCATGCTGGTCTCAGAGTTTACTGAAGATACTAGTTATGAGCTCTGCAGTATCTCACCCAGAGACTTTTACAGGTCTTTTGATCCTCTAAAAGGCAAAGATTTTTGCTGAATAAATCAGCTTTCATCCTTGTCAAAGTCTTCTCTGAAGAATATTGAATGTGCATTGCTCTTTACTTCATACCGCACACTGGTCCCATGGCAAACTCAGCTTTGGCCATGAAGCAAAACATACACAAAAGGTCAGCAGTGTTGAAATGCATTTCCTTATTTAGTACAATCAGGAGCAGAAGAGGAGAGGTTAATTTTTCAACACGGTAACATACCGTATATATCAGCACTAACAATCAGGTTTTATTTCCCTGAGTCAGCTTTAAAAATAATGTTGACTTTTATGGTCGATACATTATAGATCACCATATTTATGTCAGAACATATTGGCATGAAAATAAATCAATGAAAATATTAATATAGGAGCCTCATGTTTAAATGAAACCCCTTGCACTCCAACACCTTCCCCTCGTAATTCACTGTAGTACTTTCTGAGACCTCACCTCTAACATGTTTTACAGAACATGACATCAAGGCCTGTTTCCATTCTCTATGACTACTGTTTTTAATCTGTCTTGCATATAATAAGGTTCAAAAAATATCCACTTTGTTCTTTAACCATATACATACATAACTGCATTCCATCATTAGTAGGACTGTCAAGTTAAATTTATGGTTTACGTATGAACGAAATATCTCAGAGTCAAAGCTCTGACAGGCATACTATTAATAACTGAAACTCTCTGTGATGGAGACCAGCTTCAAATATTATATTTGCTATCCACAGTTGTTTTAGAGTCATGAGAAGTTTCTATTATAAGTATGTGTTCTAGAAAGCAAGTTCATCATTTAGACATTATTAAAGAATGCTTGGTGAAAAAGAAAATCCAATCTCATAAGTGGGTCTTCTCTTTCTGAGTAACGGTGAATACCCGGGTCAGTCAGAGTCTCTTGGAACATTTCTTTGGCTCTGTGTGCAGAGTTAGCCATCTGCAATAGTAGTAGAAGCCAAAGGATGCCCAGAGGGAAAGCAGAGTCAGAAGCAGCAAGGAAGAAGCAGAAACTGACTAAAGAGAAGCAATAAAATAGAGAAATAATAAACAAAAGGATGAAAGCACTGGTTGGTAGCAACAGAGAGTAAAGTCACTGGGGTCATCCTTAACCCTTCCTTCACTTCCATATTTAATCATCACCAGGTCATGTTCATTTACTTCCTAAGTATCAGCTGAATCCATCATTTGTCTGTTGCCACCCTTACCACTCAAGTTAAAGCTACCATCTTTTTCCTCTTAAACTAGAGCAAATGCCTCCGAACTACTTTACAATTCTGCCTGTTCTCCACTCTTCAAAAAGTATCTAATCTAATGTTGTGCATTTCTCATACATTTATGTGTACACACACATATAAACATTAAATGGGACATTTAGTGGGACAATATCACTTAGATCTAAATGGGGAAAGCTAATATGCTAATATAGGAGAATATCTTTATGACCTCAAGACAGAGAAAGATTTTTTTAAGATTTTATTTATTTATTTGAAATAGAGACAGAGAGAGCACACGCTCAAGTGTACAAGCAGTGGGGAGGGGCATAGGGAGAGGGAGAAGCAGACTTCCCACTGAGCAGGGAGCCCTATGTGGGGCTCAATCCCAGGACCCTGAGATTATGACCTGAGCTAAAGGCAGATGCTTAACTGACTGAGCCACCCAGTCGCCCCAATAGAGAAAGATTTTTAAGCCAGATACAAAAGCATAAGCCATAAAAGAAAAATTGATCATTTTGACTATGTTAAAATTGAGAACTTCTATTCCTTAAAAAATACATATAATACATATATACACATACGTCATTAAGCCAGCAAAATCACAGCGTAAAAAAATATATACATTTATAATAAGAATAACTGAAAAGACTTATCCAAAATGTGTAAATAACTCCTAAAAATCAGTAACAACAAAAACAAGACAACTCAATATAGAAAAATGAACAAGAAAAAACTGGAAGAATAACTTCACACAAACAGATAGAGGGTCAGATACAGCAAGAGATCCTCATTTCCCATGCAAAGGCAACACAGAAATGCATGTAAAGGAAGAAACCAACACCTTATAGGGCAGAATAAAAATGGGTTTGGAGACAATATGCATTCTCTTCAGTATGTTTCCTCTTTCTGATGTTCTTCTCCACTCAAAGGACACACCCACCACCATGGTCTGGCTAGTGGGAGATAGAAACTGGTGGACAAATGACTCCTTTCTTCTGGCCCTGGGAGAACCTTCTTCGTATGTGGTTGATTCAAGATAATAGTCTCTTGGGATTGAGCACTAAGTTGCTTTCTGTGGGGGCCAACTCAATAACCCATCTTTGAGTCCTCCTATTAGTTCTCCCTCATTCACCAGGTAATTCCCCGTTGTCCCTCACTCTTGCTCCCTAGGACTGTGCTTCTGATAAAACAGTTGCACACTAAACCTCCGCTCTGCTTTCTGGGAGACTTGAGCTAAGACAACAGCATTCTCCCACCTCCCACATGTGCTGAGTGTCCACAGCCATTGTGGATTCTTTCCACCACTGCCCCCCACCTTAGCAACACCATAGCAACAGAAAAGGCTCCAGTGATGGACAGCATGTCAGCATGTTACTGATCTTAAACAGCAATCTGTGAGGGGAACTTGCTGCCTGAGGGTAAGTGTGGATGGAAGGAGGGGTCCTCGGATGCAAGCCCTCCACTTGGCAGATGCCTTGGGCAACTTTCCCACTAGTCCTAGAGCCCCAGGCTCTGCTACTGATCTCTGCTCTTGCCCCAAACTAAACCAGCTTTCTACATTTCTTGACACAGAACACAGGGAAAGACAGACTCAGTTGTACTGCATTTAAAGATCTTTGTCTGATACCAAATGAAAGGAAAAGGAAAAAGTTTCATAAAAATCCCCTTTCAAGGTAGTGAGCCCAAAGGCAACAATGAACCTCTACAAGCACAGGACAATATAGCTACAGTTATTTTTACTACAATGTTAATGTTAAAAATTCCGATTTCAAAGTTAGTTTGAGGAGCTCACACAACTGTACAGATGGAGGGAAAAAATTAATTTTTTAGTAGTGATTATTTTTCTAGACATAGTAACATGGCTTTCAGAGCAGCCACCTAGGCTGCTGTGACAGTACAATGTCAGAAAAATGCTTCCCCATCACTCCCCATGTTTACATTAATCCGAAGCTGCCAATTATGTCAGATCCCTGTCAACAGAAAAAAAATGTGCAAGCTGCTATATAAATTAATTATTGAAATTAAGTACTCACTGTCTCTAGACAGTCCTCTAAATTATTTAAAGGATCCAATTTGCTTTCCTTGATGGAAAAAAAAAAAAGCCCTTGGATTCCAGTGTTTTGGGACAACTGAAATATATAAAAGGAATCCAGGTACACAGCAGGGGAAAGCCTACAGTATAAAAATATAGTAAAAAGTCATTAAATAGGGGCACCTGGGTGGCTCAGTGGGTTAAGCCTCTGCCTTCAGCTCAGGTCATGATCTCAGGGTCCTGGGATGGAGCCCCGCATCCATCCGGGCTCTCTGCTCAGCAGGGAGCCTGCTTCCTCCCTCTCTCCCTGCCTGCCTCTCTGTCTCTCGTGATCTCTGTCTGTCAAATAAATAAATAAAATGTTTAAAAAAAGTCATTAAATAGCTAATGTCAGTGCCTTTTATCTTAAGACTCAGGTATAGTTTAAAACTGGATAGAAGGCTGCTATGTAGGTCTCATTCTTGATAGGTTTTTTTAAATTCTATTTATTCTGTTCTCTCTTTGCCATTATTTCCAGATGATGCTTTTTTTATGACTTTTTTAAAAAGATTTTATTTATTTATTTGACAGACAGAGATTACAAGTAAGCAAGAGAGGCAGGCAGGGAGAGAGAGGAGGAAGCAGGCTCTCTGTGGAGCAAAGAGCACGATGTAGGGCTCCATCCCAGGACCCTGGGATCATGACCTGAGCTGAAAGCAGAGGCTTTAACCCATTGAGCCACCCAGGCGCCCCTCCAGATGGTGCTTTTTAAACTAGGGTTCTGTCATCTATAACAAAGGCACTACATAAGTTACTTCAGGGATGACCTGTTCTTTTATTTTCCTGTCTTCTTTGTTGTATTATTTGGGGCGGGGCGGGTTGGGAGGGAAGAAAACATTTCCTGGAAATGTGGGAATGAGCTGAGTCTCTGCTTTGTAAAAGAAGTCCAGACTTTCCCCAAATCATCACAGATAGGACTTCCATCAACTTCTCTGAACCTCAGCTCACTCAGCTGTAAAATGGGGGAAATAATTCTGCCACATCGCCTGTCTCACGAGATCTTTTTAAAAATCAATCACAATACCAGGCTGCTTTTGGCCATCTGTATCTCCATTTCACTGTGTGAACCGAGCATAGTAACTGTAGACATAAGACAATTAAGAGGTTATTTGGTGGGGTTTCCTATATGTCCTCAATGAATTATACCTGGACCTGAGCTATTCCTGGACCTGAGCCCAACCCAGGTTCTACTTCCTTCTGGGAGGGGTGGGGGAGGGGGTGGGGATTGTAACTGGTCGGTCTTCATCGCCACCCCCTGGTCTGCTGGCCAAATAACACCAAGTTATCTAGTGAATTTGAAACAGGAAAAGTAATTCAAAGTAAACCACCAACTATTTTCATCCACTACCTCATAGAATGTAGCTGGGGGCCTCATTTTTTTTTTCAAAAAAACTTGTCTAAAAATCAAATCATTACACTGTGGTATGAATAATAAATCCGTATTTCATCTTTGTAAATTAAGAAATACACATATTAATCAACAGTTTTGCAGAATAGCTTATAAAAATGAACCTTTACCGTTTGAAGGTATTTATGAGACTCCATTAAGTAGTTCCATCTGTTTAAGCAAGAAAAGTCTCCAGATATAGGTAAAATATTAAATATTAAAATCAATTCATAGATTTAAACATGTATAATGCAATAGTGGCATTTTAAAATGAAAATGAGTAATGCTCACTCCTTTGGCCTAGAATCTTTTTTAAAGATTTTCTCATTCAACAATCATTCCTCCACAATCAAAAGGCAGTAACATAGGGAGTGCCTGGGTGGCTCAGTGGGTTGAGCCTCTGCCTTCAGCTCAGGTCATGATCTCAGGGTCCTAGGATCGAGTCCTGAGATCAAGCCTCATATTGGGCTCTCCGCTCAGCAGAGAGCCTGCTTCCCCCTTTCTGCCTACTTGTAACCTCTCTCTGTCAAATAAATAAATAAAATCTTTTTTTAAAAAGTAACATTTTGTCGGGACGCCTGGGTGGCTCATTTGGTTGGACGACTGCCTTTGGCTCAGGTCATGATCCCGGAGACCCGGGATCGAGTCCCGCATCAGGCTCCCAGCTCCACGGGGAGTCTGCTTCTTTCTCCCTCTGACCTTCTCCTCGCTCATGCTCTCTCACTGCCTCTCTCTCAAATAAATAAATAAAATCTTTAAAAAAAAAAGTAACATTTTGTCATTACTCAAATTTATTCATCATTTTTCCTTTTTCTGAACTCTTGAAATATGTATCTTATAAACACTTGTTAAAGGAGAGAGAACAGTTCTTTCATCATAGGTGTGCTTTTCCCTGGGGGATGATAGCTATTTTAGGCCATTAAGATGACGAAGACTTCTCCATCCCTTTTGAAAGATGTCCAGTGTGATACCAGAGAACACTACTGCTCTTGGGAAGGCTTGCTGAGGCCCCTGTCTGTACAGCAGGGGGCCACAAACAGACCCAGGCTCTTGGAGACTCACAGTGGGAAGACCCTGGGCTCAAGGTCAGAAGCCATCATACCCACTTAACTATACATTGGGGACACCTGCTTCATTCTTTCCATGAGGCCCATCTTCCCGCTGAGCCCATTTAAAAGAAACAAATTCCAACCCTAAATTGTGTCAGTCTTTTTGAAAGCTCTTGGGGAAATGGTGATAAAGAGGGGAAACTTTATAATGCAGTACACACTTTCTAAAAGTGTGGACTTCTCCTTAGAATCCCATTCATCATGGCAGATGCCCCCTCAGTTCTCATCTATTGTAAAACCCCAGCCTGCCTCTCTTCCACTCCTTTCCTTTATTCTATGAATAGCTACATGGCCCTTCAGTTCTGCATCCCAGTGAATGGGGAAAATTAGGAGTTCTAGGGAGGCAAAAAAAAAAAAAAGCCAGGGGTGACACAAGCCAGGGAAGAGAGGCTTCTGGGAGGAGGGGGTGGTCAACACTGTCAGGGCTTTCCGCTAGTGAATTAACCCTTTAGGGCATGGCTTTTTTCTTCTTCCTCTTCCTTTCTCCATAATAGCAACCTCAATGATACACTAGTCTAGACACCATGTAGTTCTCTACACTTATCCCTTGACTAAGATGGTCATCCTCTCACCTGAAAAGCTGTCCCTCCACAATAGGTAGGCCTTGAAGTACATATACAGTATCTTAGCCTGCTCAAGCTGCTGTAACAAAATACCAGACTGGGTGGCTTAAACAGTGGAAACAGTTCTGGAAAATGAGAAGTCCCAGATCGAGAACTGCAGGGTTTGATTCCTGGTAAGATCTCTCTTTCAGGCCTGCAGGCCACCTTCTCACTAAGTCCTCACATAAAGTCAACGCTCTGCTGTCCTTCATTACAAAGACACTAATCCTACAGAATTAAGATCTCACTCTTATGACCTCTTCTAACCTTAATTACTTCCTCACTCCAACTTCAGTCACATTAGGGGTTAAGAGTTCAACACCTGAATCTGTAGGGGACATAATTCAGACCACAGCAGAAGGTAATAGCCACAAAGAAAAAAAGGACTTTCTCCAATTATGGGGTAGCAAAGGCACACTTGCCCTCCCATCCTCCCACACAAACAAAAGAGCTCAGGTTTTCAGGGCACCATAGTCCCTAGCAAAAGAGGGAGGAAGGTGTGAGAAGAGAGTTAAAATATGTTGGGTTTCTCCCTTGCGGCAGGCCAGTGGGTGCTGTGCGCCTTTCTTCTAGCTAATTCTCATGGCAACCTCACCTCACAGAGACACTGTCCCATTTTATAGCTGAAGAGACCACAGCTCAGAGAGACAAGGTGGCTTAGTTCAAACTGCGCTAGTGATCCCTGGCAGGGCTAGATCTGAGCACCACGCCACAAGGTGCTCTGAGGGAGCAGAAACCCACAATCCACATCAAGAACCAGCATACTAGATTAGAGGGCCTAGTGAGCCCCATAGAGGTGTCTTCTCTGACCCTCAATTTCCTCAGCAGTAACCTGGAGCTAATAATGCTTCCTCCACAAGATTGTTCTGAGGATTAAATAAGCTCACAGTGTGAACTAACTGGCTGAGCCTGCACTAAGCCAAGCTGGTTCCCCTCTTTGTCTTTCCTCTGAGAGCCCACACCAAGCTGGGAAGGCAGCTTCGCTGAAAATAGGCATTTGCCAACCCCCCACATGAAAGATTACAGGGAACAAAAATGAAAGAAAACTACATTCCTTTTACTCACCCAGCCAAAAAGCTTTGCTCTCCTTAGTCAGGTAGATTGTAAAGCCAGTTAACAAGGAGGTGAGCCCTCTGGCAAGCTGCAGCAGGGAAAGCCACTGTCCCCCAACCTCAAAACATCAGGCCCAACCTTCAAGCTTTAGGCTTTGGCTCAGGCCCCGGCCTCACCACCTACTCACTCCGTCTCAGGGACACCCTCGACTCCTTCTCTGGTGCGTGCGCCACGTCCACGCAGTCCTGTCCTTCCTGCCTCAGCAGCATCTCCAGGGACCCACCCTCCACCCACCCCGCATGGCCTCACTTGGGGAACTGAACAACCCTCACCTGCGTACACTGCTACAGCTCCCTTACAGTCTGGCCACTCCAGGCCCGGCTCTCAGCTGCTATTGGGGATCTTCCTCACACACAGCCTATCCCATCACCGTTCTGCTGAAGAACGTCCATCCTCCTTCTGGGGGCACCCCCACGCTGGCTTCCCTGCCACCCCAGATAATGCGGAGCCCTTAAGCTCCACTGCCTTTCGTGGGCTGCCTCCCCAGCCCCAAGGAAGGCCCCTCACCCTTCTTTGCCTAGCAAGCTCCTCTGTTCTTTCCCCAAGCAGCTCAAATGGCACCTCAGCAGAGAACTGCTGATCCTGCTGGTCTTCACAGCATTTCGCTGACCATTCTTCACATTGTTACAATTAGCTGGTTTCTGTCTCCCCCACCAGACTGAAATCCTGGAGAGTAAGAGCTGTATTTTATTCATCTTTGTATCCCTAGTGCCAGACCCAATAGATGCTCAATAAATGTTTGTTGACTGACAGAGTGAATGAGGTCTCTGTTCCTTTTGTTGTGAATAAAGCTCGGTGTTACAGCTTATAGTCAGCCCTCGGTAGCGCTGTGCTATAGCTTTTGGTCAACCCTCAATCTATGCCAGTTACCTATTTGAAACCTTTCTCTCTTGCCCTGTGTTAGCTTGTCTTTCTGAATGTCAAACCCTAGAAATAAATTCCTTTTCATTCCTATAGGCTCCATGGTGGTTGGCTGACCAACCTACTGACTTTCCAGCATGACAGAAACGTGCAGGCTCCACACACAATTTCCTCCACTATCTGGATCTGCCAACTGGATCTGCTTCCTCAGCAGAGATGGGAGTATGGAAAAAGCTGCACCTGACCTCATGGCTTAGATATGGTTTTGGATGTTCAGGATGCTGAGGTGGTTAATAAGCAAATCAGCCTCAGTATTCAAATATGCAGTTAAGAAATCTCGAAAGAGATACAAATCCAAATGCCCTTGGAGATTTCCTGACTCTATGCAAAGGATTCTAGGCAGAGGAGTCACAGTGCTTGAGGTTGTATGTCCTGTTGAAATTACAGCACCTCCCTGCAGCATATGTACTTGAGTTTCCTATCACATCCCAGCCTAGAGCAGAAAGCATACAGGATAGTGGAAGGCCAGCCCTTTGGACCTGGTAAGTCTACAAGCCCTGCTTTAAAAGACTCCTGTGCCCTTGAGTTTAATATTTTTTTTCTTCCTGGAGCTGGCCTATGTCAAACAAGGACTCTGACCAGACTGTGAATACAGAATTGAATGCCAGATCAAGGGAGAGGCTAAGACACACACAGCCAAATTCATGATGCTATGCTGCCCATTTTGTTTCCTTCCAGGTAAAGCACAAGCAGGAGCAGCTGTGCTCCCAGAGGGAGCATCCCAGGAAATGGAGACGCTGGATACTAATGCCTCGAGGGACCAGCAAGTCTGCAAGTTCTCGGAGAACTACAAGCAAATCTACCTGTCCCTGACCTACAGTATCATCCTCATACTAGGGCTACCCCTGAATGGCACGGTCTTGTGGCTCTCCTGGCGCCAAACCAAGCCGTGGAGCTGTGCCACCATCTACCTGGTGAACCTGATGGTAGCTGACCTGCTTTACATGCCGACACTGCCCTTCCTCATCATCACCTACTCCCTGGGTGACAGGTGGCCCTTCGGGGAGCTGCTGTGCAGGCTAGTGCGCTTCCTATTCTACACCAACCTTTACGGCAGCATCCTGCTATTGACCTGCATCTCCGCACACCGCTTCCTGGGTGTGTGCCACCCGCTGCGCTCGCTGCCCTACAGGAGCCGCCGGCACGCCTTCCTGGGCACAGCCACCACTTGGGCCCTGGTGGTCCTCCAGCTACTGCCCACCTTCTTCTTCTCCCACACAGGCTACATCGATGGCCAGATGGTCTGCTATGACATGACCGGCCCAGAGAATTTTGATCAGTTCTTTGCCTATGGCATGGTTCTGACACTGTCTGGCTTCGCCTTTCCTTCCTTGGTCATCTTGGTGTGCTACTCGCTGATGGTGAGGAGGCTGATCAAGCCAGGAGAGACCCTCAGGAGGACAGGCAATGCGGCCGGGGCCAAGTCCACCCGGACCATCTTGCTGGTGTGCGGCCTCTTCACCCTCTGCTTTGTCCCCTTCCACATCACACGTTCCGTCTACCTCACACTCCGCTTTCTATCTTCACAGGACTGCCAGCTCTTAATGGTGGCCAGCGTGGCCTATAAGATATGGAGGCCTCTGGTGAGCATGAACAGCTGCCTTAACCCAGTCCTGTACTTTCTATCAGTTGGGAATAACAGAGTCAGGCTCTTCCAGGAACTCAGGCATAATAAGGTGGGTGAGCAGCCGGCTGGAGCCAAGGGAGAGAGACCCAGGGGTGGCCAGATCTGGGTACTGACAAGATGAAGTTTGGGGGAAATGAGCTCCAAGGTGTTGATAATGACTTGTTTGAACACAGTCATGTGCTACCAGGAGAGGGGCTCAAGATCTCTGAGCAGTATCCTGCTACAAAGGATTTTATACTGACATTAAGAGATTTTAAAGCAAGAGTATGGAGGCAGCCACCAACACAAAGGAAAACTTTCTCATTTTAATCAGAGCTGGAATTTCTCTCTTATCACTCAGGCCTAAGCTTGAACATCACCTCCTCAGAAGCTCCTACCCACCCTAGTTAATACTGACCTCTTTCCCCATAACCCAGTCACTATTTCCCTATTGTCTTTTTAGCACTTATTAGTGCCTGACCTTGTTAACTGGTTTACTCATGTACAGTCTGTTTCTTCCCCCTAGAATTAGGTTTCAACAGGACAGGGACCTCATCTGTTTGACTGCTGTACCCCTAAGGCGCCTCCACAGCAGGGCCCAGCACACAGTGAATGTACAATCGACAGGAGTGGAATGAATAAGTAATGAGTGGATGCATGGATAAGTGAACAAAGCCCTTACCCGGAAAAGCACTTTACATGCAATAATTCATTTGTTCCTCACAACAGCCCCTGGAGGTGCGAACTACTGTTAGCCCCACTTACAGATAAGCAAAGAGCCTTAAGTAACTTGCCCAAGGTCACCCAGCTGCAGAATGGTTAGATCCTCATGCTGGATGGAAGCTTTGAACCCAGGCACCGGCCTCTGAAGCACACGCTCCTAAGACGGACGCATATGGCCCAATCCAAACACCGGTCAAGAGCCAGCCAAGTGCACCTCGGCAGCACCAGCTCCTCGTTCACATCAGCTCAGCTCTCACAGCTGCTTGCAGGTGCAGACCACTGGGTACAGAGCGTGTGTACTTTCACTATACTTCTTTTTTAATCTTTTTTTTAAAGATTTTATTCATTTATTTGACAGACAGAGTTCACAAGTAGGCAGAGAGGCAGGCAGAGAGAGAGGAGGAAGCAGGCTCCCCGCTGAGCAGAGCCCAACATGGGGCTCGATCCCAGGACCCTGGGATCATGACCCGAGCCAAAGGCAGAGGCCTTAACCCACCAAGCCACCCAGGCGCCCCCTTTCACTATACTTCTTAACCAGGGTTCTGACTAAGGTTAGAAAAAAGCTCTGCAGGGCAAAGTGGGGAAAAAAACAGGGCAAAGCAAGTGCATGAAAGGCAATTCACCTTATTCTTGTTTGAATATAATGTCAGTTTATGACAGAAAAGTTTTACCATTGTATTTAATCATAATATGATGTTCATTCTTAAAATATATATATAAGGGGCCACCTGAATGGCTCAGTCAGTTAAGCTGCTAAGCATCTGCCTTTGGCTTGGGTCATGATTCCAGGGTCCTGGGGTCGAGTCCCACATCAGGCTCTCTGCTCAGTGAGGAGCCTGCTTCTCCCTCTGCCTGCCATTCCCCCTGCTTGTGTGTTCTCTGTCTCTCTCTCTCAATCTAACAAATAAATAAAATCTGTTAAAAAAAAAAAAAAAGATCCATGGTAATCTGAAAAGATAACCTTAAAAACCTCTCATATTTGAACAATAATGATCTCCAAGGAGTTCTCAGATCTAAACATACATTATTTAATAATTCATTATAATCTCCCTATGAAGAGGTAGATAAGCCTTTTTAATAAAAACCAAAGAATAACCCGTCATTACTACCCCACTCTAATTACAGGAAGTGTCTGAGTAAGCCATGTATATGTCTACATTATAAAATTTTATTCTAAAAATGCAGTTTATTGCTTTCAAAGGCACACAATAATTAGAACTAGACAAAGTGTTGCCTAGCAGAATTCTTTAGGATAATTAATTTAATGAATAGGCAAGGATGTTTTCTAATTAGCAGGTCAGCTGTTTCCACATAAGTGCCTCTGTAGCAGCTAAAAGAATTTAAAACTGTTTGCTCGTTTGAATATTCTCAGCTCTTCTGCTTATATTATTCATTTTTGTCCCTTCCTTTGCATAGCACACACAGAAGAGTCAGGTATCCAAAAGTCCCAATTGTCACACCTTACAAATTAATACGGTTTACATTACTGGAAAAATGGTGCATGAGGCTCCTCAATAAAAACATAAAGCCATCCCGTGTGTCCCCTTAGCACTTACCGCGAATGCACACCAGCCTGCCAACCCTGGAGGTGGGAAGAAAATTAATCTAGAATCCTCAGGTTACATCATCTTTATCTAAAAAGCATGTGCTTTAACACCCCTGATCAAAATTTTCCAGCCTTTAGTCTTTGTTAACTTAGGTGCTTGCAATTATTTCTCTGATCTATATAATGTTAATTTTGCTTCTGCAGAGTCTTCTGACCTACTTAACAGCAAAGTATAAGCATCCATTTTTAACTTAGTTCTGTATAGTTGGGATAAGAAAAGTTTAACTTGGTTGACATCACATCCTGGTTTTCAGGGACAATTATCTCAAGACAAAAATCAAACTAGACTACTCCCTTTGAAAAAAAGGCCCACTTGTAATGGGAGCTGGGAACCCAATATAAGTCAAGGGGATGTTCCTGACTTCTCTGTGGTCACTGAAAAAAAAAAACTCACCCACAGAAGGTACAATAAGACTAGAAGAAACAAAAGTTCTTCCTGGATCTAGTCATCCAATGCCCACCATCCTGGTAAAAGCTGGGATCTTCAAATATGTTATTGCCCTGGGCCTCAAGAATCTTGCAAAATCTGCTTGGCTGTTCAGAAAAAAACTGAAGGTCGGCAAATATTACTGTGTTCCAAACAGCATGACTGGGGCAGTAGCAGATACTAATATCTTGGCTGTAGCCACATACAAAAGTGTCAAGCATGGAGCCAGCCCTTAAGGACATTACAGACTATTGGAGAAACAAAACTGAAATGTACAACAGCAATATGAACATTAATTCAACAGTTTCAGCAGCTACAGAAGAAATCATGCCAGCTGTTGATTAACCAAAAATAAACAGTACAAGCAGTACATATTAGGGAAGAGCAGGGGTAAGAATACTACTACTGACCGAGAGGGCCATGGATGGCATCATGAGCATGCAGAAGGCTGGTGAAATTTCAATTAGCACAATTTCCCAGTGTTAGAGAAAAAGAAAAATCTGTGAGAGCCCATGCTGGTGCTTGAAGAGGAGGAGGAGGAGATAATGCTAGAAACCACCTTTCTGAATTGTGATTACAAAGGCCACCCCAGAGCCAGCGAAAGAACCACTCAAGGCACAGGGAATCTTTGGGGGCATTTAGGCGGGAAAGGGATATGATCAAAGCTGTGACCCAGAAACTTAACCTGGCATCCTCCATGTTTTGAATGAATTAGAGAAAAGAAACAAAACTGTCACAGCCAACTTGTGTGAGGTCCTAATTGGTCTTCCTTTCCTTCAAAGCCAGCCTACACACCACCTCCACATTTTCTTTAAAAGAGCATTTTTCTTATACGACATTCTCCCCAGCTCTGTCCATGCCCTCCCTATATCCTCACTTCTACAGGACAAAGCCCAGACTTCTCATGCAGGCATAATACACCTATCAGTCCAGTCCCAGCTGAACTTTTCAACTCACAGCTCTCCTGTCACACCATGTGGATTTCCACCCCTCACATGTTGACCACTTAATACCTTCCCCCAAACCTTCTCCACATGCTTAAGTACCCTTCCTCCTCCAGATGCCACCGGTCTCACTCTGCACTGCTGATTCTGTCATTGCCTTATCACCATGGAGTTGAGGATGGTCTCCTTTCTCACTCCAGGTCCATTTTCTCTCGCCCACTAGTCAATTTTCCAATCTATACAACATGGCATGTTAGCAACATTTTGAACATAGTAGACACTCAGTAAGCAATGGTGATGCTGATAATGAAGAAGGCAGTCCACATTTAGAAGACCACTGCAGTGATCCAAGCATACAGATTATGAGCATAAACAGAACTCAAAAGACCATAAAACATTAGATAGAATTAAGATAAATAAAATACTCCTTTAGATGGGTGATAAGGAGACAGAACAAAAATGACTCTGAGACTCCAAGCCTAAGGAATCAAAGGAATGATAAACTAGCACCTACCACATAGTAGGCACTCAACAGTCAATGGGGAAAGAAAAAGGAAGAGGGGGAGGAGGGGGGGAATCTGTGCACTGCAGGGGAGAGTTCATTCAAACAAATTAAATGTGAGCGGCTAGGGAGGCCTCAGCGGGAAATGCAGGATGGAGGTTCAGAGACAGCTTAGGCTCAAACTCAGTTTACAGTTAACCATCCAGGGAAATATTCAAAGCTGAAGATGTAAAGGGCACCACTGATAAAGAAGGAAAGAAAGAAGCACCTAGGAAATATGGGAACCATAAAAGTCTTGACAAGTAACACAGGGAGAGGAGGTGGTGCTGGATTCTAGAGTGCTAGAAAATCAAATGAGGGAAGAGTTTCAAGAAAGAGAGTAATTAACCATAGATGTCACATGAAACAGACTAATCAAAGAGAATAAACAGCTGTCTCTCAGAAAACAATTCAAATGCCACCTCTTCCAAGAAGCCTTCCCTGACCCTGCATCAGAACACCCTTTCCCTTCTCCCACCCACTATCCACACGCAAGAAACATCTCCCCTTCTACCAAGTATAAGCAGCAATATTTAAATCCTCTTACTTCCCCTCCTACAGCATCTAGCAGACTTCAACATATGGGTACCCACTAAATCTTTGTAGAATAAATGAACACACAGCAAATGATTCTCCTGTGTATGCTTTTCTAGAATTACTGCCTAAATCCAAATTATGAATGTGTGCCTATAAAATTAAATCATAAGTTGTCTGGGATTTATTTGTTCCAACACTCACCAACTCCAATTCAAAGCAATTCCAGAATACACAATACCTGTAAGCATGCTCACTTTTTAGCCCATATTTTAAAAACAATAAAAAAGAAGGGAAATGTCTCACAAAGTTGTTTGCAATTAAGCATAACTTAACCTAACCTTATAAAGTTATGTATTCTCATTATCTTTTACTTTCTTGTAAACCGGCCAAGTCTCTTTAGTACTTCAGTTTCTCAAGTTTTTGTTTTGTTGAGATTTTTTTTAATGTATCAAACAATTTCAAAGGTAATGGCCTTAAGAAGAAATTCATGACGAGAAACAGAACTTACGTTCTTGCAGCTAGCTATAGCTAGGAATGTTTAAAGTGGTTAAACCATGAACAAAAAGCAAAAACAGCCACTTCAAGAAAATTAAAGAATCACAGAGTCTGAGAATGTTCCACTCTGCAAGTAGAGAATCACATTAACAACAAGACCTTTATAAAGCGTTAACCTCACAATCAAAAAAACAAAAAACAAAAAAACAGCCACTAAAGACTCCTCCTTATGTTCTCTTACTTTATAGCCTACTTTCTTGCAAGAATAGGCTACACTTCTTTAGTGTAATTTCTACCATGGATTCATAGTTCAAATCATTACAAGCTGGCGGCTCTTTCCAGTTAAATGGCCCCACCATCTACTGAAGCTGGAAATCTGGGAGTAGTGCTCAATCCCAGCCTCTCCCTCATCTCCCATAATCACGTTGTCAGTTCAACCTCCCAAGCATCACTAGAACTTGTTTTTTCCATCTCCTTGTCACTGCTTTAGTTCAAATTCCCATCACCTTTCATGGGCGTCACTGCTCCAACCTATTAAATATCCTCCTGACTCTAGATCTGTTCCCTCAACCTCTACTTCATTTCCTTCCTTCTGCTCCTAGGGTCACCTTTCTGAAATGTAAACACTCTCTTAATCCCCAACAGAAGTATCTTCCAAAAATTCCCATTTTCTTCCAAAACTTTCCATCTGCCTTCAGGATTAAGATCATGCTGAACAAGGGGGCACCTGTGTGGCTCAGTCAGTTAAGCCTCCAACTCTTGGTTTCGACCCAGGTCATGATCTCAGGGTTCTGGGATCAAGCCCCAGGTCAGGCTCTGCACTCAGTGGGAAGTCTACTTCTCTCTCTCCCCCACCCCGCCTCTCTCCGCACTTGTACACACACTCTCTCTAAAATAAATAGATAAGTCTTAAAAAAACAAAAAAAAAAAAAAACAAAAAAAAAACCATGCTGAACATGGAATGAAAGGGCTTCACCAATCTGCCTCATATCAAAACTTTCAAGCTAAACTCCCCCTGCATCCCCTTCACTCCATTTTCATTACCAGCAGGCTCACTCAGAATTAGCTCCATGACCTCTTGCCCTCCCCACTCTCTCCTCACCCCTTCCCTGCTTAGGTGAATCATCCTACTTACTCTTTATGATACAATTCAAAGACTATCTCTTCTGGGAATCTTTGACCTATTCTAGGTCTTCTGAACCCCATTTGCCATCACTCTAGGACAGTAGTCATCACATTATAACACAATCACAGAACCACTGATCCTTTGTCTGTTTCCCCCTGCATCCATGCAACTCTTGAGGAAGACAGTCTACATTTTCCACATCTCTCAACAGCCACCTCTAGTAAGGAACTTTAGATTCAGTGATGCCAGAAACAAATGATGACACAGAAATCTATGCATATCTTATACCAAGCATCATCACATTGTTACAGCATCATGCTCGATTTTTCCCACAACTGGTTTCCTTTGAATTATAAGATGATATCAAACATACATCCCAATTTCAGAGATGTTTAAGGTGAAATATTACAGTCTATGAGATACAGCATATTAAGCAACATAATAAAAACTTTATGTAGTCATCAGACTAGAATAGCATTTTCCAGGTTCAACTGTAGAAAATAAATCAAACTTAATTCTTAAATGAAGATACCACATGTACATTACCTTAAAATATTATAATATTTTTCCTATGAAATGATCATTAACTGTTTGTTCTGTATCCTAATTGTGGTAGCCTGAACACAAATCTCTACCTATTAAAATTCACAGAACTATAAAATAAAGATAAAGCCATGGAAAATACTTCTAAACATCCACTAAATATGTCTGTCCTCTTAGGCCCATTCCCCCACTTTCCATCCACCAAGTCTGGACTCCACCTCCAAAGACCCCACCAGAACCCAAAGAGGACACATTTCTCCTCTGACACTTTCACTCCATCTAATGATCAGCAACCCTAAAATCTGTGATAACCTGTCTCCAGGCCCATCTGCCCACTTTCTCTGTGTTCCAGCCCAGGTTTCCTCTTGCTAATATAGGGCCTGTTCTCCTTCCAGTCATTTCTCTCCCAGCACAGTTGCTGCTCAAGCCCAGCCATTCTCTTCTCAACCTCCTCCTTCCATCAACTATCTAACTCTTGTGCACCATACCCTGTGGAATCTGGGCTCTAATAGGGGCGGGGGGAGGGGGGAAGAAGAGGGGTTCTCCTTGCGTCCTGACACTTGTATTTACCTCTTCCCCAGGGCAGGCAGGATCTGCTTTGAAAGGTTAAAAACTAACTGAACATGCTAAGACACAGAACCCTGAAAAAGTCAGATTTCCCTCAGAAAACTGAACAAGCCTCAATATTGGGGGAGGAGGGGAGGAGTTGGATAAACCTCGCAAGAAGCTTAAAAGTGTCATCAGCCCACCCTTTCATCTGTTTGTGAACAACCCACTGTGTCCTAGAAATTTCTCAGCATGCTCTATTTATTTGCCAGAGTGCCCAAAGGAATCTGAGCAGAATCCTAGGAGAGGCATCTTCTCCAATTCATCAACTAAATGCAAGGAATGGATGGATATTTCTCTAGACAGTGTTTCAGGTCATCATCCACCAACGAATATATATCTAATATGTGATAATCGACCATATCCGTATGTTTCATAAATTAAGTACATGAGTGCTAGAAGAAACTCTAATGATACTCTATTTTGCTGATCAGGAAATGGAAGCACAGAAAGTTGCAACCTAGTGAAACTTAGGAGACAAGCACAGAAGATGATCTTCTTCAAAGAGACGAAAAAAGACAAACTCCTAGAAAGGATATACTAATCCCAAACAGAAATACCACTGATTTTCATTACACAATTAATTTGCAACGATATGGGGGAAAAATCATTTTAAGAAGCTGAGTGAGGGGTGCCTGGATGGCTCAGTGGGTTAAAGCTTCTGCCTTCAGCTCGCGTCGTGATCTCAGGGTCCTGGGATCGAACCCCACATAGGGCTCTCTGCTCAACGGGGAGCCTGATTCCTCCTCCCTCTCTGCTTGCCTCTCTGCCTACTTGTGATCTCTTTCTCTTTGTGTCAAATAAATAAATAAAATCTTTGAAAAATAAAAAAAAATTTAAAAAAAGAAGCCGAGTGAGTTAGGCAGGGCAACCGACAACACGTGGTACTGATAAAGATCCACCAAGGAGAAGACATACGTACTTGAGTAGATGACCTTATATAGGAACAGCTCATGGGACTATGTGGTAATAAGTCTGTAAATAGTTTGGTTGTCTGGCCTACCTGCATGATGTCAAGGACTGTTCAATATTTCCTACAAAAGATCAAAGTTTTTATCTTTGTGTACGGTCTAAGAGAATGGTCGAGTTTCATTCTTCTACAGATAGCTGTCCAATTTTTCCAGCACTATTTATTGAAGAGACTATCTTTTTTCCACTGTATATTTTTTCCTGCTTTGTCGAAGATTATTTGACCACAGAGTTGAGGGTCCATATCTGGGCTCTCTACTCTGTTCCATTGGTCTATATGTCTGTTTCTATGCCAGTACCATGCTGTCTTGCTGACCACAGCTTTGTAGTAAAGTTTGAAATCAGGTAACGTGATGCCACCAGTTTTTTGTTTTTCAACATTTCCTTAGCAATTCGGGGTCTCTTCTGATTCCATACAAATTTTAGGGTTATTTGCTCCAGCTCTTTGAAAAATACTGATGGAATTTTGATCACAATGGCATTAAAAGTATAGATTGCTCTAGGTAGTATAGACATTTTAACAATGTTTATTCTTCCAATCCAAATGGATAAAAGACCTCAACGTGAGACAGAAATCCATCAGAATCCTAGAGGAGAACATAGGCAGTAACCTCTTCAATATCAGCCACAGCAACTTCTTTCAAGATATGTCTCCAAAGGCAAAGGAAACAAAAGTGAAAATGAACTTTTGGGACTTCATCAAGATCAAAAGCTTCTGCACAGCAAAGGAAACAATCAACAAAACAAAGAAGCAACCCACGGAATGGGAGAAGATATTTGCAAATGACAGCACAGACAAAAGGTTGATATCCAGGATCTATAAAGAACTTCTCAAACTCAACACACACAAAACAGATAATCATGTCAAAAAACGGGCAGAAGATATGAACAGACACTTCTCCAATGAAGACATACAAATGACTATCAGACACATGAAAAAATGTTCATCATCACTAGCCATCAGGGAGATTCAAATTAAAACCACATTGAGATACCACCTCACACCAGTTAGAATGGCCAAAATTAGCAAGACAGGAAACAATGTGTGTTGGAGAGGATGTGGAGAAAGGGGAACCCTCGTACACTGTTGGTGGGAATGCAAGTTGGTGCAGCCACTTTGGAGAACAGTGTGGAGGTTCCTCAAGAAATCAGAAATAGAGCTTCCCTATGACCCTGCAATTGCCCTACTGGGTATTTACCCCCAAGATACAGATGTAGTGAAAAGAAGGGCCATCTGTACCCCAATGTTTATAGCAGCAATGGCCACGGTCGCCAAACTGTGGAAAGAACCAAGATGCCCTTCCACGGACGAATGGATAAGGAAGATGTGGTCCATATACACTATGGAGTATTATGCCTCCATCAGAAAGGATGAATATCCAACTTTTGTAGCAACATGGACGGGACTGGAAGAGATAATGCTGAGTGAAATAAGTCAAGCAGAGAGAGTCAATTATCATATGGTTTCACTTATTTGTGGAGCATAACAAATAACATGGAGGACATGGGGAGATGGAGAGGAGAAGGGAGTTGAGGGAAATTGGAAGGGGAGGTGAACCATGAGAGACTATGGACTCTGAAAAACGACCTGAGGGGTTTTGAAGGGGCGGGAGGTGGGAGGTTAGGGGAGCCAGGTGGTGGGTATTAAGGAGGGCACGCATTGCATGGAGCACTTGGTGTGGTGCAAAAACAATGAATACTGTTATGCTGAAAAGAAATAAAAAAATTTTAAAAATTAAAAAAAAAAAAAAAAAGAACAAAGTTTCCCCCATTAACCTCTAGAGAGCAATCTCTGTCGGGGCCTGAACTCAATTTTCCCCTGATGCACTCCAAGAACAAGCAAATGGAAGAAGCCAGGGAGTATGAGGCTGAGGTTGAGGCAGTCCAGAAATCATGCATAGCCTGCAGACAACTTGAAGCTGTTCTGTGCCACCAATGAGATCAGAAAGTGTGTTATTAGCCCTTACCCCATTCTCTATTCTGTTTTGTCTCTCAAGGTTCCCTTCACATGCAATTTTTTTTCCAGTCAATGCAAATTCCATTTCTAACTCAGGAGACTGTTAATTCCCACCTACATCTCCAAAGTTCTTTGAGAAACACTGTTACCTTCCTCCTTTCTGAAAACCAACTACCACTTTCCTCAAAAGTAGCACTCAAACTTGTGTTGAATTTTCTTCTTTGTGGGATTTTAAAAGCTTCTACTACAGTATTTACTGTTGAAAAATTAGAAGATATAAATAAGCCAAAAGAAAGTCCTTATCCAGAGGCATTTATATACATATCCTTCAGACACGTTTGTTTGTTTTTATAAAAACAGCAGCATTCTGGGGGCACCTGGGTGGCTCAGTCAGTTGAGCATCTGACTCTTGATTTTGGCTCAGGTCATGATCTTGGGAGTTATGGGATCGAACCCCAAACTGGGCTCCACATTCAGCACAGTCTGCTTGGGTTTCTCTCCCATGCAGGCTCTCTCTTTCCCTCATAAATAAATCTTAAAAAAAAAAAAAAAAAAAACAGCACTCTGAATCTTCATATAATAATGCCATCATTCCATGTCAATGCTCTCTAATGAAACCATTTAATGACTATTTTAATATTTCATTTAAAGCATATGATATGATGTACTAAACAAATCACCTATTCTTATAAATGTGGGTCATTTCCTATTTTAGGCTATTATAAAGCAATCTTGCTATGAAAATACTTTCTTAAAATACATTTATGTATGTATTTGTCTGGTGGTTCCCTTGGGATAAATTATTAGAAATGAAACTGCTAAACCAAAAGGCATGAAGCCCAACATCATCCCCTTTATAGGTGTTTTTATTCATATTGCCAAATTATCCTCCAAAATGTTATTTCATTTTATTCTTTTTATTTATGCATCATTCAAAAAAATATTTATTTTGTGCCTACTTTTGCTAGGAACTATCAACACAATCATAATGAACATATTAGGCACGATCCCTGCCCTCATGGAGCTTACAATCTAAAGGAAGAAAGAGACGCCCACACCATCACAAATTCTTCATTATAAACTGAGGTAAACAAAGAAGGAAAAATATGGGGCTTTTCAAAAATCACAAAAATTTTTAGAAGAACTTGATATAGCCTGAAGGTCTGGAAGAGTTTCCCTGGGAAAAATGTGTCTGAGCTGGGGCTAAGGTTTCTGTTGTAAATCAGGTAAAACCAGGTTGTAGAGAATCCTGGATGAAATATTCTAGGCAAGGGAAAGAGCAAGGAAAAAGCCCCTGAAAAGGCAAGGAAGAGGACCCATCTGAAAAAATGTAATGAAGCAGCGCATTATGGCTGAGGCACGGAGGCAGTGGAAAGAGTAAGGCAGGGGCCAGACCACACAAGCCCTCCAGCAGCAGTAGCAACTGGCTTCTTCCACTCTCACCAGCTGGTAAAGCCCACATTCAATAATCTGGGCTACAAAAGTCACATGGTAGTCAAAGCCAAAAGAACAAACAACTGAATAATGACACAATAAAACTGTAAATCAGAAAAATGGATGTAAATAAACTTGACCTGAACAAGGAATGTACTTTCAATCTGTTCCAGAACTTTCAAGCATACAATGTTATGTCCTATATTTTGAACAATACAACTAGCTAAATATGGCAGTTTAACAGTTGTCTAAAATATCTGCATACTTCTGGAGAGCAAAACACATGAAAAATTCTTTGACTTTAATATATAATATGCTAAAACTAAGTCAATTAAAAAATTTTTAAGTTTGTCAAAAGAAATTTTATAATTGTATTTTATTTAACTTGGAAATCATATATGTTACTTAGGTTCTACTCTGGAGAAGAAAGTACTCCATTGATTTTCAAAGGCAAATTTTCTTTACTCTGACATTGATTATCTTACAGAAATAGTCTTCCAAATAAATAAGACTTAAAATCAGTATTTTAATATTTTTTAAAATAAAAAGTTTTAGAAGACATCAAGTATTCTTTTTGCAGTGTTTTTATTCATATAGATATGCAACTATCATAATTTTTAAAGGACACTTTTTAGTAATTAATTAGACTATAAGAAAAAACTGTATAGAAAGTTTGTACCATAAAATTACATCCCTAAGTGATCAGTGTCCTCAGTAATGGAGAGATAAAGAAGCTCAAGAGGGTCACTGCTCGGCAACCTCTTATAACTAAAGATAGCAGAATACAATCTGCTATTTGTAAAAATGAAGAGACTGCATAAAAGATATCTTTCAAATATTCCCTACAGAAACATGGAATGCCTATTAAAATGACATTGTTTATTCTGTATAAAATATCCCTTCTACCCTCTCAAAAGCTTTTTTTTTTTAAGATTTAAAAAAAAACAAAGCCATATCCTTAAGAAACATCTTCTGAAAATCATCTCAATGCCAGATCCAAGTTTTCCATTATTTACTGAAGTTCACCTGCATATTCCAGAAGAACTTTTCTAAACTTTACTGTTGATTAGCCTAGTCTAAAGTAGAATTCATTAGCAAGAAACAGTACATAAGACACAAGCTAAAATATTCCTCACAAACATACTTTGAAATAGGTGCTTTTGAAATATAAATATAAATTTCCAGACCACTATTATTCCTGATTAAACTCTAGATTTAAAAAAAAAAAAAAAGTGAGGTTTTTCAGACCAATGATGTGTGCAGCCCATTCTCATGACACAGTCATTTAAGTTTCTCATCTGCAAAACAAAATGCAGTAAATTATCAGAAGGGGGGAAAACAGCAGCCTCATCTGGTTTACAAAATAAAAACCATTAGCATTACAAAACACATACTGCCAAATGTTAAAGGTTGCACACTTTGCTGAATAAACTCTTAAATCCTCTTGATTATAAAAGTAACATTAAGATCAACATAGAAAATCTGGAAAATACAGAAAAACAAAAGGAAAAAGTATGCCTGTAACCTTACCATTCAAATAGAATTGTTAGTATTGGGGGTTTTTCTTTCAGTATTTCTTCTATTATATACAAGTAAGCAAATAAGAAATACATGCGCCTGCATACTTTTTCCTGAACAAAATTAGAATATTACATTTACATTTTAATCTTTTGTCTACTAAACATCTGGCATGGTAAGCAACTCTGATTTGGTGCAGGGAGGGAATTACTTCTGACTTTTAAAATCCTCAAACATGATTGTAACCATATATTATATGGATGAGTCCTAATCTATTTAACCACTTCCCTACTTTGGGACACTCACGTTGTTTCCAATTTTTTGACATAACAAACAAGACTGTCATAAAGATACTTAAAACCTGTAACATTTCTGATTATCTTCTCAAGATGTATTTCTAGAATTACTATGTTAAAAGGAAATGTGAAATGGCCAAGAATCACTTCCCAAAAAATCCTTTGTTCTACAAGATTTTAACCTATATAAAATTCACAAAACTTATTGTTACATAGTATATGTTTACAAATGAATGTTTTAGGGACGCCTGGATGGCTCAGTTGGTTGAGCGGCTGCCTTCGGCTCAGGTCATGATCCCAGCGTCCTGGGATCGAGTCCCGCATCGGGCTCCTTGCTCCGCAGGGAGCCTGCTTCTCCCTCTGCCTCTGCCTGCCACTCTGTCCGCCTGTGCTCGCTCGCTCTCTCTCCCTCTCTCTCTGACAAATAAATAAATAAATAAATAAAATTTAAAAAAAAACAAATAAATGTTTTAAGTCATAAAAAACTGAATATCTGAAAAAATCAGAAATCATAATAACAGGAAATAGAATCACTATTACGTTTTAGCATACACTCATGGAAAAAATAAGTTTAAGTTAATGCCACACTAGATACTTAATTTGTTCTGAGTCAGAGAACAGAATGTTAGTACTGGGAGAAGATGAAAAGTTATCTCAAACAGATAAGAAAAACAAAAGATCAGACAATGGGAGGGTAAGCCCAGCACAGAAGCTTAGGACAAAGACCCTTCCTCTAATAAATTACAAATACTACAGGTCTTTATTTCTCTCAAAAAGCAATTTAAAACCCAGTTATTTTTCACCCTTCACTTTAACCCTTGATATCTACCCTATTTAAATTTTCTATAAACAAGAATTTTGTTGTAGTAGTTCCTAGGTAATCGCTAGCTCTCGAATCAAGAAGACGAGTTTCTTAAAAGCCCAAACCTAATACTTGGAAATAAAATGCTAATGTTTCAGATTTGCAAAAGGAGAGAACTTTTCTCTTTCAGTACTTACTCAGCATGAGAAAGTTTTATTTCTTCCCTTTGTCTTGCAGAATAATTTAGGTTCCCCCCTAAAATACAAATAAGCATAGAAGTTTTTCTACACAACTATTAAAAGTAAAATTAAAGCACACATGCATTGGTATATACCTTTAAAGTAACAGAAAAGGCAATGGGAGACGACAAAGAAATAGTTTCTCTCCTGGGGCCTTCCCAAGGGAAAAAATGTTTTTTTTCCCTGGGGCCTTCCCAAGGGAAAAAATGTTTTTTTTCCCTTGGGAAAAACGAAGAACCAAGATGCCCTTCCACGGACGAATGGATAAGGAAGATGTGGTCCATATACACTATGGAGTATTATGCCTCCATCAGAAAGGATGAATACCCAACTTTTGTAGCAACATGGACGGGACTGGAAGAGATTATGCTGAGTGAAATAAGTCAAGCAGAGAGAGTCAATTATCATATGGTTTCACTTATTTGCGGAGC
>PISX010018683.1:0-39975 GCA_004024625.1 Mellivora capensis | reverse complement strand
CATGACCTGAGCCGAAGGCAGAGGCTTTAACCCACTGAGCCACTCAGGTGCCCCAATGTCTACATTTAAAAAAAATGTAATGATTGGGTACCTGGGTGGCTCAGTGGGTTAAAGCCTCTGTCTTCGGCTCAGGTCATGATCCCAGGGTCTTGGGATCGAGCCCCGCATCGGGCTCTCTGCTCAGCGGGGAGCCTGCTTCACCCCTCCCTCTCTGCCTGCCTCTCTGCCTACTTGTGATCTCTGTCTGTCAAATAAATAAATAAAACCTTTAAAAATAATAAAATAATAAAATGTAGACATCAAAAGTTTAAAAAAGGGCTGCCTGGATGGCTCAGTCAGTTAAGCATCTGCCTTCTGCTCAGGTCATGGTCCCAGGGTCCTGGGATCCAGCCCTGCATCTGGCTCTCTGCTCAATGGGAAACCCGCCTCTCCCTTTCCCTCTGCCTGAAGCTGCCCCTGGTTCTGCCCTGTTTCTCTCTCTCTCTCTCTGACAAATAAATAAAATCTTAAAAAAAGGCGGGGGGGGTTAACAAATAAGGAAATGACATGATCTGTTTTGGGTTCAGAAGGATAATCTTGAGTTTTGCCTGAGTAATATCCATGCTTTTTAAACCTGGCATATCATTATCTTCAGTGAGAATTTCTCAAAAGTAGAGTTTTCTTTTAAAAAGGTGGGGGGGGGGGTGCGACGTTAAGTGTCTGCCTTTGGTTTGGGTCCTTACCTGGGTCCTGACCCAGACCTGGCATCCCGGGATCCAGCCCTGTGTAAGGGCTCCCCGCTCAGTGGGGAGTCTACCAGCCCGTGTTCCTTCTCTCACTTTCTCTGTCAAATAAATAAAATCTTTAAATAAAATTTTTTTTCCTGTTACCCGCTCCAGATTATTACATCTGAATCTCTGGGTGTAAGACCTGGGATTCTGTAGTTTCAAAATGTTTTAGGTGATTCAGATAAGCTCACTTATAAATCACTGATTTAAATTATGGTAAAAAATTTTTAATTAATTTTGATTAACTTTGTTTAACCACCCTACAGACAGGTAATAACACCAACAAAGACGGATCGAATCATAAAGCTGAAAGTGGAGCCCTAATAGAAGCTGCAAAATCAAAGATACATCAGGTAGCATAAATTCTAAGAGAGGTTATGCGTCACATATATTTACTAATAGTTATGAATGATGAAGAATATGATAGATCATTGAAAGCAGTAAATAATTCAAGGCATGTATGTTTGTTTGGCTTTTAAGTATTATAATTTAAACGCATATTTATCCTTCTAATTATATTTGCTTAAAATGATAATACAACACCTTTTCCTTTAATAACTTAAGAAAAGATTGAGTGAAATGGCCGGGGAATGTATTGGATGATAAAACCAGTTTGTAGACTACTAAAATTCATTCTTAATTAGTCAGGTGCAGATAAAAATTGATAGGAAGTAGAGAATTGCTGAATCACTATATTGTGCACTAAAACTAATACAGTACGTTAATTATATGGAATTTTTTTTTGAGAATTTTTTGAGAATTTTAGTATTTTTGCTTGGAATTTAAGTATAAATTTTATTCTACCATGTTTTTTGTTTTTGCTTTTTAGAATGTATTCTAAAGTATAGTGAAAATAGGTTATTTAAGATAATTTAAAACTTGATTTTGAAAGTAACTGTTGTAAATGGATTGGGTTGAACTTTCATTTAACTAGAAAGTAAAACTTCTAGCGTGTATAAATCCATCACCGTTCTCACATACTAGCATTTTCCTTTGACAGTATAAAGTAAGAGCTTATATCCAAATGAAGTCACTGAAAGCATGCAAAAGGGAAATCAAGTCAGTCATGAACACAGCTGGAAATGTAAGTTTCTTCTTGATTTTTTTTTTTCAATTTTAACTTTTATGTCCTAAAACTTTCTTGTTTGGATAGTAGGTATTTGTCAGTCTTAAATAGTTTATCTTAGTCTATTATACTGTATATATATATATATACACCACTAGATATAGAGCTTGACATTGGGATATAAAGTGGTGATCATACTGTGGCTATAATTTAATACTTTCCCACTTAAAATTATAGCAAGCATTTCCCTGGTGTGTAGCCCTCAAAACCACCATCTTAAATAGCTATCTAGTATTCTGGAAATGGCTTATCACAATTCACGTAAACATTTACTGTTGGACACTTAAAGGGTTTTTTTTAGTTTATACCAAAATATTTATTAAAGATGTACAGTTCAAAAAAAAAAAAGATGTACAGTTCAGCTGTATCCCAAACCTGCCACTTCCAAATGATCATTGGCTTGATAGTACCTTCAGTTTGACTAATGCTGCTAGAGTATTTGAGATAAAATTACTCCTTCCTTCCACTCTCTCCACCCCACTCCTCCACTGATAACATAATTTTTAAGATGGTGGAGGAGAAAGAATTATGAACATTCTTGATGCTTTTGGGAAAACTGTTAACATTTTAAGTATGAAGTCATAAAGAGAAATAGTTTGGTTTTGAAGTATTATAGTAATTTGTACTACAAATTAGTTGTACAAACTGTTGTACTACAACAGTTCAGGAAAATTGACCCTAGGAATCCTAGGCAGGATCCACATTAGTCACTGGGTCAGTACTCAAGTGATTTTTGAGGAGAACAAATTATAGCCAAGGTCTGAGGAGGGTAGACTTGAGGCTAAGGGGGGAAAACCTAACTAGCCAGCTAACCATTATCAAATCTTTTGAGATAAAAGATATGATCCTTGCCTTAACAGAAGCCGTAGTCACAGGGAAGAGAGAAACAGGAAAATAAATAATTGTAATGCAGGGTATTAGTAATACCTAAATCAGGAGGAAGTACTGCTACCTGGAATAAGCTTTGGAAGCCCTTGTTTCCTCAACCTGGAGGCAGAGCAAAGCATGAACAAGGTCTTAGAAGAAAAGCCTAGGGGCGCCTGGGTGGCTCAGTGGGTTAAGCCTCTGCCTTTGGCTCAGGTCATGATCCCAGGGTCCTGGGATCGAGCCCCACATCGAGCTCTCTGCTCGGCAGGGAGCCTGCTTCCCCCTTCTCTCTCTGCCTGCCTCGCTGCCTACTTGTGATCTCTGTCAAATAAATAAAATCTTTAAAAAAAAAAAAAAAAAAGAAAAGCCTATAGCTAAGCTAAAGTGAATAAATGATGAAACCAGGATTCCTGATGTCCTCCTTAGATGAATGTTCAGTCTGTAGATCTATGCATGCTTTTGCATTCTAAATAGGTATGATACACAGCCATCAAAAGAAATGAAATCTTGCCATTCGCAACAACATGGATGGAACTAGAGGGTGTTATGCTTAGCAAAATAAGTCAATTAGAGAAAGGCACTTATAGATCTCCCTGATATGAGGAGGTTGAGAGGCAATGTGAGGGTTTGGGGGGTAGGAAAAGAATAAATGAAACAAGATGGGATTGGGAGGGAGACAAACCATAAGAGACTTTCAATCTCACAAAACAAACTGAGGGTTGCTGCGGGGAGGGGGGTAGGGAGAGGGTGGTGGGATTATGGACATTGGGAGGGTATGTGCTATGAAGTGTGTAAACCTGGCAATTCACAGATCTGTACTCCTGGGGCTAATGATACATTATATGTTAATAAAAAAAAGTAAAAAAGTAAATAAATAAATAGATAGGATACAGATGATCCTCCACTAGGAGGATTCTTAGGGTAAGTGAAACATGTTCTGCCATCCAAAATGTGAAATTTGTCACAAGCAAGATGAGCTCTCGAAAATTAGGCATTCTGTCAGGTAATTCTTCCATCCATAGAATGATAAGTCTTTTTTTCTATCTGGAACGGCATTGGATTATTTGTATCCCTTTGGGTTCTGATGAATGTGCATCTACCCTAAAAAATAAGGGAGACCTCCAGTCTTTCTAAACATTCATTGAACTGAAGGACCTAATTAAATTGGCTTCCAGTTAGTAGTATAATAGATGAAGGCAGTCTGTTGATGATCTGCAGACTGTATTCTTATCCGTATATACTGTATGTATCTTTTTAGGCAGACCCTTAATTCAGTTGATAAGGTGCTCGCTGATAGGTTTAATTTTTTTAGAACGTGAAAGCAATGAAAAATTGTGAAGCTATAATTTTTCGTGAGCACGACTGAAATGATTTCATTTATGTTCTTGAATACATGCCACTACACCAGTATGATGATTATCTCACAATAGACATCTGAAAACAAAATATAAGCGACTTATATTTTCTTTACAGTCTGCACCCTCTCTGTTTCTTAAAAGCAATTTTGAATACTTAAGAGGCAATTATCGGAAAGCTGTGAAGCTATTAAATAGTTCAAACATTGCTGAACATCCAGGATTCATGAAAACAGGTAAAAGAAAATTGTGAAATTCTAGTATTGTCTTCCTGGCTCTTCTGTCTTTTGTTGTTTCCTACAGTACTCTTCAGTATGATTTTTGTTAGTTTTTAAAAAATTAAATGTTTTATTATTTCTGCTGCAAAAAATTCTTAGAACTTATTCTATTGTTGGTTTCCACTTTACTTTATAGATTTATTTATTTATTTTAGAAAGAGTAGCAGTGTGCTCAGGGAGGGCCAAAAGGAGGGTGGGGGGAGAAAGAGAGAGAGAGAGAGGCAGACTCCCCACTGGTTGCAGAGCCTGAGGCTGGACTGATCCCAGGACCTGTGTCAAAACTAAGAGTTGGATGCTTAACCTACTGAGCCACCCACGTATCCCTATTTATTTCCATTTTAGAAGAAGCTTCTAAAAGTAAACTTTTCTTTCACTTACTGTATGTCTTTCATTTCATTTTTTAATACCAGCCAACAAATTATGTCCAGGACATAAGGTCCTTGGGCTTTTACTTTGTGAAATGAAATCTTTTAAGGAAATGAGATGATAATGTTTTTACTTTTCCCTTTCCTCCCATAAAAGCTGTGAGCATATGATGATTTTTTTAGACTATTAACTGTATCAAAAATATTTCTATATTAAAGTTAAGAAGGTAATTATCATTATCTGTTTTCTATTAGAAAGTTGTTTTTTTAAGATTTTATTTATTTATTTGTCAGGGAGAGAGAGAGCAAGCCAGTGAGCACAACAAGGGGGATCGGCAGGCAGAGGGGGAAGCAGGCCCCCCGCCAAACAAGGAGCCAGACAGGGAACTACATCCCAGGACTCTGGTATCGTGACCTGACCCAAAGGTAGATACCTAAGGGACTGAGCCACCCAGGCATCCCTTTTAAGAAAGTGTTGTTTTTTGTTGTTGTTGTTTTTAGATTTTTTATTTATTTATTTGTCAGAGAGATGGAGAGAGAGCGAGCGAGCACAGGCAGACAGAGTGGCAGGCAGAGGCGGAGGGAGAAGCAGGCTCCCTGCTGAGCAAGGAGCGAGATGTGGGATTCGATCCCAGGACCCTGGGATCATGACCTAAGCCGAAGGCAGCCGCTTAACCAACTGAGCCACCCAGGCATCCCCCCCCCTTTTTTTTTTAACATTTTTTTAAAGATATCACTTATTTGACAGACAGAAATCACAGAAGGCAGAGGCAGGCAGAGAGAGAGGGGAAGCAGGCTCCCCGCTGAGCAGAGAGCGATTCGAGGCTCGATCCCAGGACCCTGAGATCATGACCCGAGCCAAAGGCAGAGGCCCAACCCACTGAGCTACCCAGGCGCCCCCCAGGCGTCCCCTTTTTAAGAAAGTTTTAATGAGGAGCGGCATCTGCGTGGCTTAGTCAATTAAGCATCCAACTCTTGATTTTGGCTCTGGTAATGATCTCAGGGTAGTGAGATCAAGGCCTGCACTGGGCTCCGTGCTGGGTGTGGAGCCTGCTTAATTAAGATTCTGTCTCCCTCTGCCTCTCTCCCTGTCTAAAAAAAGAAAATTTTAATGAGTTGCTTAATACTCTTGGTAAGTGAAAGGTAAAATTTGAGGCTTTCTTTTAAATTCACATCATTGCTTTTTTAGGGGGAGAAAGGAGGAAAATCCATTTATTCAAGAAGTGAAGTCAAAAAAAAAAAAAAAAAGAAGTGAAGTCAAACATTCGAAAATGTTTTATCCCAAGTTTAAAATGCAAAGATTGGGGGGCGTCCGGGTGGCTCACATTGGGCTCTCTGCTCAGCAGGGAGCCTGCTTCCCCCTCTCTCTCTGCCTGCCTCTCTGCCTACTTGTGACCCCTTGTCTGTCAAATAAATAAAATCTTTTTTTTTTTTCAAATAAATAAAATCTTTTAAAAAATAAAATAAAATGCAAAGATGGGGGTGCCTGGGTGGCTCATTTGGTTAAGCCTCTGACTTTTGGTGTCAGCTCAGGTCATGGTCTCAGTATTGGAAATTTAAGCCCCACGTGGGGCTCTGTGCTCAGTGTGGAGTCTGCTTTTAGGATTCTTTCCCCCTCTGTTCCTCCCGCCTTCACATGTGCATGCACTCTCTCAAATAAGTAAATAAATAAATAAAATCTTAAAATGCAATGGATGAATACGGTTTTTGAGATGTTTTGTTTTAGATTCTATTCAGATACAAAGAACACACATGCAAGGGCGCCTGGGTGGCTGAGTCCATTAAGCATCTGCCTTTGGCTTAGGTCGTGATCCCAAAGTCCTCGGATTAAGCCCCGAGACGGGCTCTCTGAGCAACAGGGAGTCTGCTTTTCCCTTTCCCTCTGCCTGCTGCTGCTCCTTGTCGTGTTTGCTCTCTCTCTTTCTCTCTCCCTGTCAAATACATGAATAAAAGAAAATCTTTAAAAAAAAAAAAAAAGCATACCTGCAGACATACTCACTGCCCCCACCCCCCCGGTTTACCCATTCTGTTAAGTGGGGTTGTAAAAGATGGAGAAAAGCAGTTTGTTCCATTACACTTCTCTTGGATATTCTTTTTTTTTTTTTTTTTAAGATTTTATTTATTTATTTGACAGAGATCACAAGTAGGCAGAGAGGCAGGCAGAGAGAGGAAGGGAAGCATGCTCCCTGCTGAGCAGAGAGCCCGGATGGGGGGTTCGATCCCAGGACCCTGAGATCATGACCTGAGCCAAAGGCAGAGGCTTTAACCCACTGAGCCACCCAGGCGCCCCTCTTGGATATTCTGTTTATTCTGAGTACCCATTATTGTTGTAATTTCCCCACAGAGGCCCGTAACAAACACTGAAATGATCTTTCAGACTAAATATTCAGTATCCTTTGAGAAAACTTTGCATAGGGTTGTCTTGATACGGATTTCAGAATCAATATTATTAGGCTTGGGGCACCTGGGTGTCTCAGTGGGTTAAGCCTCTGCCTTCGGCTCAGGTCATGATCTCAGGGTCCTGGGATGGAGCCTTACATCAGCTTCTCTGCATCAAGTTCTCTGCTCTGCGGGGAGCCTGCTTCCCCCTCTCTCTCTGCCTGCCTCTCTGCCTACTTGTGATCTCTCTCTCTGCCAAATAAATAAATAAAATCTTTAAAAAAAAAAAAAATATATATATATATATATATTATTAGGCTCTACAGTGGAGTGAGGAGCAGGACATATAGTTGACTAGTCAACAGTTAAGATGATCTAATGGGGGGCGCCTGGGTGGCTCAGTGGGTTAAGCCTCTGCCTTCGGCTCAGGCCATGATCCCAGGGTCCTGGGGATCGAGCCTCACATCGGGCTCTCTGCTCAGCAGGGAGCCTGCTTCTCCCTCTTTCTCTGTCTGCCTGCCTCTGCCTACTTGTGATCTCTCTCTCTGTCAAATAAATAATAAAATCTTTAAAAAATAAATAAAAATAAAATCTTTTATTAAAGGTGATAAACCAACCCTACCCATTGATTTTGTTAGCCTGCTTAATCTCTTCTGATTTTTAAAGAGCTGTAGGCAAATAATACAATAATGCAAAGGACAAAAAGTAACAGTAACATTATACACATTACATCCACACAACAAAATATTACGTAGAAACTTCAAGGAATCAATATATATGGAAACATACTAAATGAGTAGCAAGAACACATAAAACAGAATATATAATATTCTGCATTTGCTTGTTAAAGTCTCCACTGTTCTTTTAGTTCACATTTCTTTAAATATCACCAGCTGAGCATCTATCTTCTCAAGCTTATTAGGCATCTGTATTTCTTTCTTTCTTTCTTTCTTTTTTTTTAAGATTTTATTTATTCATTTGAGAGAGAGAAAGTGAGAGGGAGCATGAGAGCTGAGAAGGTCAGAGGGAGAAGCAGACTCCCCGTGGAGCTGGGAGCCCGATGTGGAACTAGATCCCAGGACTCCAAGATCCTGAGCTGAAGGCAGTGGCTTAACCAAATGAGCCACCTAAGTGCCCCAGGCATTTGTATTTCTTATCCTGTAATACATGCACTGCTTCTTTCTATTCTTCACCTATTTTTTAAAATTTGGTTATGGATGTTGTTCCTATTGGTTACTTGTTAGTATGCTATAGAATCCTGTCACCTCTGTTTAAAATACTGTCCTCAAAGCCAGTGTGTCATCTGTCTTATGACCTGCTTCAGTGTGTATGTAAGTGCGTTTAATCATAAAAAGTTTTATATTTTTATGTGGTGATATTAATCATCTTTTCTAAACTCTACGGTTCTTGAATTTTGGGTGGAATTTATTCAAGTCTCCCCCCCCCCACAGTATTAAATATTCAAGTTTTCTTTAGCTGCTTTTATGATTTTTACATTTCAACCCTTCATTTCTCTGGGCTTTATTTTGGTGTAATGAAAGCAATCCAACCTTTACTTTTCTTCTTGTAAACTGCTTCCAAATACTCCAAAACAGTTTACTGATAGTCTTTTCCACAATGATATAAAATGCCGGACTTGGGGTGCCTGGGTGGCTCAGTCATTAAGCATCTGCCTTTGGCTCAGGTCATGATCCCAGGGTCCTGGGATCAAGCCCCACATCAGGCTCCCTGCTCAGCAGGAAGCCTGCTTCTCCCTCTTCCTCTGCCCCTGGCTTGTGTTCCCTCTCTCACTGTCTCTTTTTGTCAAATAAATAAATAAAATGTTTAAAAAAATAAAATGCCAGACTAGACTGACAAAATTAACACTCAGGATAGTTAGTCAATGCTTAATACTAAAATCTAAAAATTCTCTTCTGATGTGTATTTTAAAAAGACAAATAGTAGACTTCAGTGGAAGATAGTAGGATATACATTAAAATGTTTAAAGGAGACTGCCTCTGGTAGTGGCATTATGAACAATTTAAGAAATGTTCTATTCCTGAATCTTCTCTAATCATATTTTATCAGCAGCAAAAACTAAATTTTACAAATGAGAAATAAATGAAATATTTTAAAATTAACAACTATGGAAAAATAGTACATAAAATATATAACTACTATATAAAAATCTTTCCCATTAGATCATCTTTTTTTTTTTTTTAAGATCTTATTTATTTATTTGACAGAGATCACAAGCAGGCGGGGGGGGGGGAAGCAGTCTCCCTGCTGAGCAGAGAGCCCGATGCGGGGCTCGATCCCAGGACCCTGGGATCAGACCTGAGCCGAAGGCAGAGGCTTAACCCACTGAGCCACCCAGGCGCCCCTAATAAAAGATTTTAAAAGGAAAGGAGCTTAGAAAATTTTCAGATGTCCTGAATTTCAGATGCCTTGTAAACTTTTCCATAAGGACTAGGTGGAGTTGCTGTTGCACTGCCAATTCTTGTGTGGCATTTGTCAACTATAACATTTTTGGACAAATTTATTTGTGTTTTTGTCAGGTGAATGCTTGAGATGCATGTTCTGGAATAATCTCGGTTGCATCCATTTTGCCATGAGCAAGCACAATTTGGGAATTTTCTACTTTAAAAAGGCTCTGCAGGAGAATGACAATGTTTGTGCACAGCTCAGTGCAGGCAACACTGATCCAGGTGAGCCCATTGCTGGTGGACAGTTTGTATTTTACTACTTGAGAGCATGATATTAAAGATCAAGCGTCTGAGCACTGAGTAATGTATAAGATTGTTGAATCACTTATGGTGAGTGCTGTGAAGTGTGTAAGCCTGATGATTCACAGACCTGTACCCCCTGGGGCAAATAATACATTATAAGTTAATAAAAATAATTTTAAAAAATTAAAAAACAAAGAAAAGGAAAAAAAAATTGTTGAATCACTGTACTGTATACCCAAAAGTAATATAACATGGTAAGTAAATTATACTGGAATTTTAAAAATAATTTTTTTTAAAGAATAAATAGGTAGAGGGTATGTGCTATAGTGAATGCTGTGAAGTGTGTAAACCTGGCGATTCACCAACCTGTACACCTGGGGCTAATGATAATGTTTATTAAAAAATTTTTAAATTATTAAAAAAAAAAAAAGAATAGGTAGATGGTGATCAGTGTCTGGTCAGAATGTACCCACGTGCGCCTGCCTACGATTAACATTGACCCTGACCAACAGGTTTGACTCTGGGGATCTTTCGTAGATATGGCCACTTCAAATAGCAAGGTGGTAGGAGTAATTATCAAGGAAATTTAAATTACATTCACTTTTTCATGAATTTGAAAATCAGTAATCCATTACGATAATGTTACAAAGCAAAGTAGTTGCTAAGATTTCTTGACTACTTTTTTGGTGTTTTTGTTGTTGTTGTGTTGTTTTGTTTTTTAAGTAAGCTATATGCCCAGCATGGGGCTTGAACTCACAGCCCTGATATTAGGAGTTGCATGCCAGCCACGTGCCCCTAAACTAGTTTTATTATGGCTTCTTTCCAAGGTTTCACATGGGATGTTATAGGCAGCCTGACAGTCTTTTTTTTTTTTTACTTTTTTGCACCTGACTATCTTTGAGCAAATTCCCGAAGTCTCTTATGTTAATATTCATATGCTATGGATCCTTGACCTGGAATGCTTAAAATCAACCAATTATTTAGCTTTTTAAACATAAAAATACTGATGAAATGTGTACCCAAAATCATAAGTAGTCTTATTTTGTTGTAGACTGTGAAACTTCGAATAAGCAAGTAAACCATAGTCGTCATAGATACGGTATATTTTTTATTTTCATAGTAAGGTTCCCAAACCCCTGCTAACATTAGCAGAATACTTCTGGCTAAGAAAGCACATTACAATAAAATGGTTAACCAAAATGAAAGTTAAAAAAGAAAGTGAATCTTCTAAAAAGGTAGAAAGGTGGTTTAAGAGTCATAGAAGTCAGTGGGTCCTGTCTTTGTTTTCCTGTCTGGACCATTGTTGCCTGGGGAGCTGGCAAATAAGAGACATCTCTGGCTACACCAGCACAAGCAACTGAGATGACTCTGGAGAATATTTGTGGGGTTGAGGATGAAGATCATCACTAGTAGAGAGCTATTAAACAAGGTAGTATTTAAGTATTTAGCAGAATAAATGTTTTCAGTGTAACCTATTTTTAATCTAATGATTTTTTTTTTTTTACCTAATTTGTATCATTAGGCAAGAAATTTTCGGGAAAACCTATGTGTACATTACTAACCAACAAGAGGTATGAGTTGCTGTATAACTGTGGCATTCAGCTTCTTCACATTGGAAGACCTCTTGCTGCCTTTGAGTGTCTGATTGAAGCTGTTCAGGTTTATCATGCAAATCCCCGCCTCTGGCTAAGGCTAGCTGAATGCTGCATTGCTGCAAATAAGGGGGTGAGTGCTCCTTGGATATCTTTTTGAACCTATAACCTCCCCTTGCTTGTTACATAGAAAACAAAAAATACTTGGAAACACACAAGATGTCATTCCCTTATAACTCTCAGGGAATTTATAAAGATAGTCTGTTCTTTAACAGTTGGATAAAAGATTTAGTTTCTTTTTTTTTTTTTTTTTTTGAAGATTTTATGTATTTATTTGTCAGAGAGAGCGAGCGAGCACAGGCAGAGTGGCAGGCAGAGGCAGAGGGAGAAGCAGGCTCTATGCCGAGTAAGGAGCCCGATGTGGGACTCGATCCTAGGATGCTGGGATCATGACCTGAGCTGAACGGAGCTGCTTAACCAACTGAGCCACCCAGGCGTCCCAAAGATTTAGTTTCTTAAAGTCATTTGTTAACATTCTGGTTCTTAAAGTATAGCAGGCCGGATCAGCAGTCACATTAAAGAGGTGAAGCCAACAAGAGGGCCATATCTGTTGGAACAGTGATCTACTAACTGCTGGGGCAGGGGCCATATCATCTCCTGGCCTGAGTATGGTATGTGCATCAGGTGGTTAGAGTAGGACTAAGACCATGAGTGTGGAAAGAAGTACAACACTGCATTTCCTTCGGTGCCTATGGGCTTTACTTTTTTTTTTTTTTTTAAGATTTTATTTATTTGACAGAGAGAGATCACAAGTAGACAGAGAGGCAGGCAGAGAGAGAGGGAAGCAGGCTCCCCGCTGAGCAGAGAGCCTGACGTGGGACTCGATCCCAGGACCCTGAGATCATGACCTGAGCCGAAGGCAGCGGCTTAACCCACTGAGCCACCCAGGAGCCCTATGGTCTTTACTTTTGATTCAGTAAATGGTTCAGAGTTCATGGATTATCAGGCTGTCTCCCTCACACCTTTGTCACCAGTGACTGTGAGAAATAGGCCAGTTTACATGGGTGTCCTTGCCTAGATTATCTGCATGTAGTGGTTGGTGGAAGCCTTTGGAATCTCAAGTGGGGAGTGGTCAGTAGGAGTAGAAGAAAGACAGGTTGTATCAGAATTACCAGATGCCTGAATCACCGCATTTCCTACCCACCCCCACCCTTGCTGTGCTCTTTGGCTGTGTGGGGATTGGGAGGCCTGGCACCTGAGGTTTGCCGGCCACAGGTGATACAGATGTTTTTGCGCTCCTTCTACTTCGAACAGCACTTCCTGAGGAACAGCTGCAAAAACTAACATTTAGAAGTATGATTGCCTGGCAGTATTCTTACATGATACTGAAGTAGTTTATGATTTGGTATGTATATACCACTAGGGGAAGAGATAAGTGCTATTTTTGAAGGGCTTTAATCATTTATTCATTTAATTGTGATTTGTCTTTTAAAAGACAACTTTTTTTTTTTTTTTTAAGATTTTATTTATTTGGGGCGCCTGGGTGGCTCAGTGAGTTAAAGCCTCTGCCTTCGGCTCAGGTCATGATCTCAGGGTCCTGGGATCAAGCCCCACATCGGGCTCTCTGCTCAGCGGAGAGCCTGCTTTCCTTCCTCTCTCTCTGCCTGCCTCTCTGCCTACTTGTGATCTCTGTCAAATAAATAAATTTTTTAAAAAAGATTTTATTTATTTGAGGAGAGAGAGCACAAGCAGGGAGAACAGCAGGCAGAGGGAGAGGGAGAAATGGGCTCCCTGCTGAGCAAGGAGCCTGATATTGGACTCAATCCTAGGACCCTGGGATCGTGACTCGAGCTGAAGGTAGATGCTTAACTGACTAAGCCACCCAGCCACCCTAAAAGACAGCTTTCTTATTGGATAATACTTTTTTCTTTTTTTTAAAGATTTTATTTATTTGACAGAAATCACAAGTAGGCAGAGAGGCAGGCAGAGAGGAGGAAGCAGGCTCCCCGCCGAGCAGAGAGCCTGATGCGGGGCTCGATCCCAGGACCCCAGGATCATGACCTGAGCTGAAGGCAGAGGCTTTAACCCACTGAGCCACCCAGGCGCCCCTCTTATTGGATAATTCTTAAATTAACTGACAATTCTAGGTAGTATTTATACTTTTTTAAAACAATCTCTAGAAATTTCTTACTCTCTTAAATCCAGTGATGAATGTAAGTGTTGGAAGCCTCTCATTTGGACAGTTATTAGAAACCAAGGAATTAGATCTTCTTAGGAGTAGAGAAATACAGTAAGGTTTAACATTTTCTTTTTAAAATTACTTATTTTTAGAAATAGTACCTTTAGAATTGTCTTCATTCTATGGATTTTATTATGAAATCCTCCTCCAATTTTCTTATACAAAGTTCTAAATTTCTAATTTTTTTTTAAAGATTTTATTTATTTTGAGAGAGAAGAAAGAGTGTGCACAAAAGGCAGTGAAGGGCAGACAGAGAGGGAGAAGCAGACTCCATGCTGAGTAGGGAACCCAGTGCAGGGCTCAATCCCAGGATTGTGGGATCATGACCTGAGACAAAGGCAGACACTTAATCAACTGAGCCACCTAGGCGTCCCCAGAATTTCTGATTTTTAAAAAATGGTAGGGGTGGGGCGCCTGGGTGGCTCAGTGGATTAAGGCCTCTGCCTTCGGCTCAGGTCATGGTCCCAGGGTCCTGGGATCGAGTCCCGCATCAGGCTCTCTGCTCAGGGAGCCTGCTTCCTCCTCTCTCTCTCTCTGCCTGGCTCTCTACCTACTTGTGATCTCTCCCTGTCAAATGAATAAATAAAATCTTTAAAAAAAAAAATGGTAGGGGTGCCCTGAATGGCTGTGTCAGTTGAGCTTCCAACTCTTGGTTTCGGCTCCAGTTGGGATCTCAGAGTTATGGGATGGAACCCTGCATCCAGCCCTGTACTCAACAGTGTGGAGTCTGCTTGGGATTCTCCCTCTCCCTCCTCTGCTCCTCCCCCCTGCTCATACACACTCCCTCTCTGAAATAGTCTTTTTTGTTTTTTGTTTTTTTTTAGGATTTTACTTATTCATTTGACAGGGAGACACAGCAAGACAGGGAACACAAACAGGGGGAGTGTTAGAGGGAAAAGCAGGCTCCCCACTGAACAGGGAGCATGACACGGGTCTCGATCCCAGGGTCCTAGGATCATGACCTGAGCCAAAGGGAGCCACTCTAATGTACTGAGCCACCCAGGCGCCCCAGTAAATAAAAAAATTTTTTAAATGGTAAAGATGACCTGATTGCCATAATTTGGTGAATCTCGGAATACTCAGTTTGTGCTACAAATAGACTTTACCAAAAATAATTATCTAGGGGCGCCTGGGTGGCTCAGTGGGTTAAAGCCTCTGCCTTCGGCTCAGGTCATGATCCCAGAGTCCTGGGATAGAGCCCCGCATCTGCTCAGCAGGGAGCCTGCTTCCCCCTCTCTCTCTGCCTGCCTCTCTACCTACTTGTGATCTCTGTCTGTCAAATAAATAAATAAAATCTTTTAAAAATGATAATAATTATCTGTGTCTATGCTTCTCCTTCTAAAAAGGATCTGAAGTGCCCTAAAAGACAGTGAAAACAACCCCCAAAATAATCCTGAATAAAACCAGAAAACGGGCGCCTGGGTGGTTCAGTTGTTGGGCATCTGCCTTCGGCTCAGGTAATGATCCTGGGGTCCTGGGATCGAGCCCCACATGAGGCTCTCTGCTCGGTGGGAAACCTGCTTCTCCCTCTGCCTGCCTCTCCTTCTGCTTGTGTTCCCTGTCTTGCTGTGTGTCTCTCTCTCTCAAATAAATAAAATTTTTTTAAATTTTTTTAAATATTTTATTTATTTATTTGACAGAGAGTACAAGTAGGCAGAGCAGTAGGCAGAGGGAGAAGCAGACTCCCCACTGAGCAGGGAGTCCAATGTGGGGCTTGATCCCAGGACGCTGGGATCATGACCCGAGCCGAAGGCAGTCGCTTAACAGACTGAGCCACCCAGGCGCCCCTCAAATAAATAAAATCTTAAAAAAAAAAGGAAAACAAAATCCCAATAAGTAATTGTTTTTAAGATTTTTAAATTTTATTTATTTGACAGAGAGATCACAGGTAGGCAGAGAGGCAGGCAGAGAGAGAGAAGGAAGAAGGCTCCCCACTGAGCAGAGAGCCCGATACGGGGCTTGATCCCAGGACCCTGAGATCATGACCTGAGCTGAGGGCAGAGTAGGGCTACCCAGGCGCGCCCCCCCCAATAAGTAATATAAACTCCAAATAAAATTCCATAAAATGTGTTTACTCAGTATAGAAGGAATATTGAACAAAGCACTTTGTACCTTCAGAAATAAAATCATTTTGGAGGTGCCTGAGTGGCTCAGTCTGTTAAGCAAGTATCTGCCTTTGGCTCAGGTTATGATCCCAGGGTCCTGGGATCAGGGTCCTTGCTTCTTCCTCTGCCCCTCCCCTCTCTTGTGCGCTCTCTCACTCTGTTCTCTGTCTCAAATCTTTAAAAATAAATAAGTAGATAAATTCATTTTTTAATAAGAAGAACTAATTAATTGTTAAGTTGGTGATGCTGAGATGATTTATGTCCTGTTTGTGTGATGCTCATTGCTTCAGACCTGCTTTTGGCAGAAGCAGGGCTTACACTTATTGGGTAGGTATAATATATGAGAGATCTGCTCATTACAGAATGTAGACTTAATTGTAGGAAGGTATTTAAGCAATTTAAGAGAAGACTATTAAAATATATAAATAAAATGTGCTATTTATTTTTCGTAGTTCTGAAACTCAGATATGTTGAGTGCTGTTGCTGTTATGGCAGTATAAAGTAATATTTTAATTACATATGATTCTTCTACATCATGACTCACCTGACACACTTTCTGGCTATTAGTGTATTATTTAAAGTATAGTGTATTATTGTGGATTTTTATTTCCATTCTATCTTTGTTTTCATTTATTACATTTTCACATCTAGCCATCTGATCTGTGTGCATGACCTTAAGGATCAGGAAAGAATGTATGGATGAATCTGGGGCAACTGGGTGGCTCAGTGGGTTAAGCCTCTGCCTTCGGCTCAGGTCATGATCTCAGGGTCCTGGAATCGAGCCCCGCATAGGGCTCTTTGCTCAGTGGGGAGCCTGTTTCTCCCCCTCTCTCTGCCTGCCTCTCTGCCTACTTGTGATTTTGCTCTCTGTCGAAATAAATAAATAAAATCTTTAAAAAAAAAAAAAGAATGTATGCATGAATCATTCTAAATTTATCACCACCACTAGGAAAAGAAGTCAGAATGGAAGTCCCTCTCGGTACTGGTTCAGCGTATCCACATTCTGTAATTTTTCATTAACGTTGCTTGGCTACCTCCTCCACACAAAATTTCCAATCAGAGAGGCACCTGGGTGGTTCAGTCGGTTAAGGGTCCAACTTTTGGTCTCCACTCAAGACATGATCTCACGGTTGTGGGATCAAGCCCCTCATTGGACTCTGTGCTCAGTGTGGAGTCTGCTTCAGATTCTCTCTCTCTTACTTTCTCTCAAATAAATAAATAAAATCTTTAAAAAATTTTTTTACTCAGAACAGTTTTGTTGTATTTTTTAAGCACTGTGTATTATTTTTGTTTAAAATGAATATGCAAGTGAGTCCTTGTTTTATTAGAAGTAATAAATAGAAGTACAACCATAATAAACTTATAGTAGGAACAACAAGTAACAGTACAGAAACATTATGCTTAGAGAAGGACTTTCTGCAGGGCAGAGTTTAGTTCTGAGTTCATATGGATTGGCTCCAGTTTATTCCTGCATGTGAGAATCTGCCTGACTTTATATGACTAATTGGGAATCCACTGCAGGAAACTCAGAGACTTTGAGTGAAAGGGAAGATAAAGGCAGCTGACACCCACCATCAACTTGCCATAGTAAGATGATGCATCTTAGTGAAATATCCTAAAATACTGTATATGTGTAAGTAGCTTTTACTATTTTCTTTTATAGGGTTTTAGGATTTTAATTTCCTAGAAGGCAAGAATTGTGCCCATGTAAATTTCAACATAAAGCTTGTCCAAGTTTAGAAGTTGTTGACAATTTAATGCTTCCAATGAAGAAGGACAAGATTTGTGTTTTAGAAAATAGAGCTGTTTCCCTTTTTCATTGAGTTTTTGTGGCTCTCCTGTTTCCTTACTCTGATGTCAAAGTACTGTTATATGCAGCATGGTCCCTGGGATGTAGAATGTTCTAAAGAAATGCTTGAGTCATTCTTGAATTGCCTTTTTTCCTTAGTATTACCTCAGACTTCATATTAAAATACAGCATGTATCACAGACCTCCTGCTTCATGTACTAACTACCCTTCAGTATGGAACGTCTTTCTCTTCACATCAGTGGATCTTAGGAACTTCGTTGGAGAAACTGGAAAAGTATTAGATCATTTTTCACATCCTGTCTTAAAATTGCATTAAATTAATTGGAAATTATTTGTATTTTGTAGACTGCTGAACAAGAAACTAAAGGCCTTCCGAGTAAGAAAGGAATTGTACAGTCTATTGTTGGTCAAGGCTATCATCGTAAAATAGTTCTGGCATCACAGTCCATACAGAATACTGTATATAAGTAAGTATTTTGCAAAGAGGAAGTCTAGATATTTAACATTGTTTCACATAATATTATTTATGTATAAAAATATGCAAAAAACTTATCACTTTATGGGAGGAACCACTTTGTAGCTAGATTTTTATTTTATTTTATTTATTTATTTGACAGAGAGAGATCACAGTAGACAGAGAGGCAGGCAGAGAGAGAGGGAAGCAGGCTCCCTGCTGAGCAGAGAGCCCGATGCGGAACTCGATGCGGAACTCGATCCCAGGACCCTGAGATCATGACCTGAGCCGAAGGCAGCGGCTTAACCCACTGTGCCACCCAGGCGCCCCATTGTAGCTAGATTTTATTGCTACTTCAACAAATACATCCCCATGTATAGGTTCACAGTGAATATTACCTGATACAGGATTTCATTTTATTACATCTGTGCTGAAACTGTTGATGGCCTAAAAGACCCTGGTCTATTTAGTACCATTATTCACAATGTCCAGAAGAGGGCATCTTGATGTTTCCTTTTTATATAACTTATTATATAATTTATCATTGATGCTTTTTATTTAGGTGTTTTCTTATAGTCCCTAAAACTAATTCTTAGTATTTAGAAAGAAAAGTACTAATAATACATAAAATAACCAAAGCATTATAAAGCTGTCACATGTAAACCTTCAATAACTTTTAAATATGAACATTTTTATCTTGTATAAAGATTCCAATTTGGAGTTGCTGTTATTTGTAAAGTAGTAAGCTTTGTAAAAAATTTGCTGTAGTTTTACTTTTCCAAAAAATAAAATTATTCCACTGCCATTTAAAAGTTCTCCCAAAGTTTTTTTTTTTTTTTTTTTTTAAAGATTTTATTTATTTATTTGAGAGAGAGACAGTGAGAGAGCATGAGCGAGGAGAAGGTCAGAGGGAGAAGCAGACTCCCCGTGGAGCTGGGAGCCTGATGCGGGACTCGATCCCGGGTCTCCGGGATCATGACCTGAGCCGAAGGCAGTCGTCCAACCAACTGAGCCACCCAGGCGTCCCATCTCCCAAAGTTTTAATAATAGTAACTGGCACACAATAGTTTGGTCTTAATTTATTTCAACTATAATGCACTTTTCTTTTAAAGGCTTAAGATGAAGGATCATCTTCCTACAATTTCAAAATTACTACTGCTTTTCACCTTTTTTTTTTTTTTTTTTTTTCATAATAAAGGTTAGTTTGGTGTATTGAACAATAGAAAGTTACATAAAATCTCAAAAAAATTATAAGACAAAACTTAGAAGTATTTTCAAAATGAGATCAGCCAAAATGAGACTCAGATGTGAATATCTACCTTCTTTCCAATTCTTACTGTACTTGCCCTGGCCCTCACTACAGTTTTCCTTGTCTGTAACTCTTCTGTTACATTAACAGCAACATTGCAGATAACCTTTAAGCTGGTTTTCATCCTTAATCCCATTCCTAGAGATACAACTTATGTGATGTGTGTACTTGCTATATATTATTCATACGTTTTAAAATTTTATATGTAATATTTAGGATTTAGGTTCTTTAGGATTGTCTTATAACTGCTTTTTTTTTTTTTTTTTCTCAAATTTCTACCTGTCGGCAAATTTTCATTTACAATTATATTATTGGGTTTTTTTCTGATACTAGAAAAGTCTTATTTATTTTTAAGTTATTTACTTAGCTAATTTGGTTTTGTTTTTTTAAGTGATGGACAGTCTTCAGCCATTCCTGTAGCCAGTATGGAGTTTGCAGCCATTTGTCTCAGAAACGCCTTGTTGCTCTTACCCGAAGAACAGCAAGATCCAAAGCAGGAAAATGGGTCTAAAAATAGTAATCCATTAGGTGGGAACACGGAAAGCAGTGAAAGCAGTGAAACTTGCAGGTATTCTAATCCCTTTGGCCCCCTCAGGGAAACCCCTCAGGACTTCATCAGTAAGCCTCTTTGTCCTTTAGATGAATTCCTAAAATCTGGAGCCTGAATTTCCTAAATCCCCTGTTTTGAATAATAAGAAAGGAAAGTATGAATGTTAAGTATTTCTGGAAGAGAGAAATAATTTGAAGACTGAGGAGAGAACCTTAGAAAAGTGGAAAGAAACTGCTTTTCTTTAACAGGAGGAATATTTGTCAAGAAATCCTTTTGCTCTCAGAGACAGCACTTTGTTTTTACGTTTGTTAAAATACCTAAATCCTAAAACATCTCCTTTCTTCTTAACCTATGCCTTTTCTCGTAACATCCCATAAACCATTAACCTCCAGAATATTTCTATTAGATTCTAGTTTTTTAGTATAAGTTAAATATTAACCAGTCTCTCGAAATTAAGAGAACTTCTGATAATAATAAAACACCATTATATATAAAGTTCTTTTTCCCACATGGCACCTTTAAATTGAAGTGTTTCATCCCAGTGTCTTTTCTTGATTTTTATAGAAATATATGTCTTAAAAAGAAATTTTGAAACAAAATTACGGGGGTTTTTGGTTTTTTTTCCTCCTTTTACTGTAGTTGATAAAAAGTAATCAGAAGACCAAGAAACGTGTGAAAATAAAGGAGTGGTTTCCTTTGTAGAGATACTATTTACAATTAGAAATTTTTAGAAACAGTATTGTGTACTGGGGGAAAGAAACTGAAATACAGTATATCTTTAACACACTGGTGATACCAGCCTACTAAGCATTTTGCATTTGTTGTTTTTGGCTCTTCTATATGTTTGGCATAAACAATTGCATGTGAGTGGGGAGAGGGAAACAATTTTATATTTAATTGTTTATTTGCTTTTCATAATTTAGAGTCTGTCTTTATTTTAGCAGTAAAAGCCATGACGGAGATAAATTCATTCCAGCTCCACCTTCTTCTCCATTGAGAAAACAAGAATTAGAAAACTTAAAGTGAGTATCTAAACAAAATTAGTATAGCAAGTAGTATACATTATTTCCAATCTTTTTAATGTTATGAGTTACATTGATGGAATGTCAAATGTTAAACCAACCTTTCAATCTTGTGATAAACCCTGCTAGTCAGAATGTGTTATTTTTTTTTATAAATTGTTGGATTCAATTTATTAATATTTTGCTAAGAATATTTACTTCTTGGGTGCATCCCTGGCTCAGTTGGTGGAGCATGCAACTCTTGATCTTGGTGTTCTGAGTTTGAGCCCCATGTTGGATGTAGAGATTACTTAAAAATAAAATCTTGGGATGCCTGGGTGGCTCAGTTGGTTGGACGACTGCCTTAGGCTCAGGTCATGATCCCGGAGACCCGGCATCCAGTCCTGCATCAGGCTCCCAGCTCCACGGGGAGTCTGCTTCTCCCTCTGACCTTCTCCTCGCTCATGCTCTCTCTCTGCCTCTCTCTCAAATAAATGAATAAAATCTTTTTTTTTTTTTTTTAAATAAATAAATAAATAAATAAATAAAAATAAAATCCTGATGGGTGCTGGGTGGCTTAGTCATTAAGTGGCTGCCATCAGCTCAGGTCGTGATCCCAGAGTCTTGGGATCGAGCCCCACATCGAACTCCCCCCTCAGTGAGAAGCCTGCTTCTCCCTTGTGCACTCCCCCCTGCTTGTGTTCCCGCTCTCACTGTGTCTCTCTTTGTCAAATAAATAAAATCTTTTTTTAAAAAAATCTTGTTAGGGGCGCCTGGGTGGCTCAGTGGGTTAAAGCCTCTGCTTTTGGCTCAGGTCATGATCCCAGGGTCCTGGGATCGAGCCCCGTGTCGGGCTCTCTGCTCCTCGGAGAGCCTGCTTCCTCCTCTCTCTCCCTGCCTGCCTCTCTTGCCTACTTGTAATCTCTGTCTGTCAAATAAATAAATAAAATCTTTAAGAAAAAAAAAATCTTGTTAGAAGAAAGCCATCTTTTATATTCAGCAACATAATTACCACTTTCGGGTGATTCTAGTTTCCATAAGATACCATTATTTCTTCATTCTGAGGCTCTGCTTTGAACATTTCTTACAATGTAGGTCTTAATTTTCCTAGATTTTTTTGGTTTTGTTTTTATATTTTTAACTGTTTAAATCTACAGTTGTCAGGCACCTGGGTGGCTCAGTTGTTAAGTGTCTGCCTTTGGCTCAGGTTATGATTCCAGGGTCCTGGGATTGAGTCCTACATTGGACTCCCTCCTTCCAGGCTTTCCCTTTCCCACTCTCTCTGCTTGTGTTCCCTCCCTGGCTGTCTCTCTCTGTGTCAAAAATTAAATAAATAAATCTACAGTTGTCTTTATTTCATCTTCATCCTTAGAGGATATTTTTGCTGAAAATAGAACTCTCGGTTGGTAGTTTGTTTTTCCTTTCACTGAGTTCTTTGAAGAGGTCACTGCATTATCTTCAACCTCTGTTGTTTGTGATTAGAAGTTTATAGTCAAAAAAAAAAAAGTTTATAGTCATTGTATGGAGGTGCCATTTTTCTATCTAAAGATTGCCCATGTTTTTCAGCAACTAGACTATAATGAGTCTGAGTGTGATTTTCTTCATTTTTACTCTTAGAGTTAGCTGACTTTAAGTCTATAAATTTATCTTTCAACTAATTTTGATACATTTTAACCATAATTTCTTCATATTATTTCTGGAGCTAGGCTGAATGATACAGCATTACTTTTAAAAATGATTTCAGTAGGGGGCACCTGGGTAGCTCAGTGGGTTAAGCCTCTGCCTTCCGCTCAGGTCATGATCTCAGGGTCCTGGGATCAAGCCCCGTAGTGGGCTTTCTGCTCAGCAGGGAGCCTGCCCTCCCCCCCCACCCACCGCCTACTTGGGATCTCTCTCTGTCAAATAAATAAATAAAATCTTTAAAAAAAAAATGATTTCAGTAATAGAATTACAAATTAAAATGAAAAGAAAGAGCCATTATTTCTTTTATTAGAATTATTACTGGGTTGTTTTTTTTTTAAGATTTTATTTATTTGACAGAGATCACAAGTAGGCAGAGAGGCAGGCAGAGAGAGAGAGAGGAGGAAGCAGGCTTCCTGCTAAGCAGAGAGCCCGATGCGGGGCTCGATCCCAGGACCCTGGGATCATGACCTGAGCCGAAGGCAGAGACTTTAACCCACTGAGCCACCTAGGTGCCCCGAATTATTACTGTTTTTTAAGAGCCGTGATTTCTTATGTTTTTGCCTACTGCACAAGATTGACAAAAGTACATTTAAACATATATATGTTGCTGGTAGCATTGTAAATTGATGGATTACTTTTGGAAACATTTCATTTATTCCCATTTTTTTCTTAACAGTGCTAGCCTTGTGAAAGGTACAGAGGAATTAGAGATAGAGGAAAAAAACACTGCCTTCAAAAAGAAGGGGTGCCTCAGTTGCTCAGTTGGTTAAGCAACTGCCTTCAGCTCAGGTTGTGATCTCAGAGTCCTGGGATCAAGCCCAGTGTCCAGCTCCTTGCTCACTGGGGAGCCTGAATCTCTCTCTCCCTCTACCTTCTACTCTACCTGCTTGTGCGCACTCTCTCTCTCTCTCTCTCTCTAGCAAATAAATAAATAAAATTAAACAAAGAAAACAAAAGCAGATGGCGAGGAACACCTGAGTGGCTCAGTCAAATTGAGTGTCCAACTCTTGATTTCAGCTCAGGTCTGATCTTCAGTTGTGCAATCAAACCCCACGTGGGGCTCCACACTCAGTGGGGAGTCTACTTCTGTCCCCCTCTCCCTGCCCCTCCCCCAACTTGCATGCTCTCTGTCTCTCTCAAATAAATAAATCTTTTTCTTTTTTTAAAAAAAGCAGATGTCCAACACTTAGGAGAAATGATATTAATTAGTAACTTAGTAGGTGTTGAGATTTGGGGTATCCCTTTTTGTCTTGTGATAGTACCCTGAGAAGTGAAAAATTACATCACTTTAAAATTTTGCATTTCTTTCAGTCTGCTCAAGGTGCTCAATCTGATGCCAAGGTTTACTAATGGCTTGCATTTCTTTTTCTGTGAACCGCCTGTTTGTAGAATTTACCATTTTCATATTGGGATTTTCATCCTTTTTTTTTTTATAAGAGTTCTTATATATTACAGAAATTGGCCTTTATGATATTAGTTATAAAACAGAATTTCATAAGTATTCATGTAATGTGTAGAAAGGCCTTCTTGCCTCTAAGGATGAGAAAATAATTCACCCGTGTGTTCTAGCATTGTCACAACCACCAATCTAAATTTCTGTTTCATCTAGAATGTATTTTATAGAAATGAACAAGGTAGGGATCTATCTTTACTGCGTGTAATTTTTCATAGTATAATCCATTTGATTAACTTCATTTAACTTTCAAATCAAACATGAAACAACTATAAAATGTTAAGATTTTAGGTTTAAACAGTTTAAAATTATATTTTTATAAAATAACATGTATATGTTTATTTGCATAAAATAATTAGAGGGATCTATGTCAAAACCTTCATGGTGGTTATCCCTGAATGGTGGAATAACTGATGATTTTTATTTTCTTATTGGGTATGTTTTTTCTAATTCTTTAAAAAGGTAGATATTTCAGGGCGCCTGGGTGGCTCAGTGGGTTAAAGCCTCTGCCTTCGGCTCGGGTCATGATCTCAGGGTCCTGGGATCGAGCCCCGCATCGGGCTCTCTGCTCAGCAGGGAGGCTGCTTCCTCCTCTCTCTGCCTGCCTCTCTGCCTAGTTAGGATCTCTCTCTGTCAAATAAATAAATAAAATCTTTAAAAAAAAAAAAGGTAGATATTTCATTAATGTTAGCGATGCCCCTCCTTGCATACCTAGTATTTTTGGAGGAAGATTGGCCAGTGGATGTATTCTTTTCTCTCTCTCTCTCTCTTTTTTCCCCCATTTAAATAAAGATGTGTCCTTTCGTTTTTCTTTCCTTTTTTTTTTAAGATTTTTATTCATTTATTTTGAGAGAGAGGGGATTCATTAATTATAATAATTATATTATAATCATTCATTAATTAGTAAATTATTTGTTTGTTTTGTGTGTGAGAGAGAGAAAAGGAGAGAAGGTGCTTGTGCAGGCAGGGGGAGGGGCAGAGGAAGAGAGAATCTCAAACAGACTCCACACTGAGTGCAGAGCCTTGACACAGGGCCCAGTCCTACAACCCCAAGATCATGACCTGAGCTGAAATCAAGAGTCAGACACTTAACTGACTGAGCCACCCAGATGCCCCCAAGATGTGCCCTTTCCTCATCATATTCTGTCAGATCAGTGTCTTTATGACAGGGCACTGCTGTCCATGAGCACAAGGCTCTATGCACCATTCTCACCTAGACAACAACTTTTTATTTCTTTATTTTATTCTATTGAGGTATACCAGAAATTCCCTCTTTGCATTAATACCCCTTTCTGTCCTGGATTTTATTATCAGGAGGAAGGAATTAATCCTCTGATTATATGGAGGATTAAATCTTAAGTTCAGGACACCTGGGTGGCTCAGTGGGTTAAAGCTTCTGCCTTCGGCTCAGGTCATGATCCCAGGGTCCTGGGATCAAGCCCCACATTGGGCTCTCTGCTCCGAGGAGAGCCTGCTTCCTCCTCTCTCTCCCTGCCTGCCTCTCTTGCCTATTTGTAATCTCTGTCTGTCAAATAAATAAATAAAATCTTTAAAAAAAAAAATCTTAAGTTCAGTTAGAAATGAATTGGTCATTTAAGATTTTGAAAGTAAAGGGACTCCTGGGTGGCTCAGTTGGTTAAGCAGCTGCCTTCGGCTCAGGTCATGATCCCAGCGTCCTGGGATCGAGTCCCACATCGGGCTCCTTGCTCGGCAGGGAGCCTGCTTCTCCCTCTGCCTCTGCCTGCCGCTCTGTCTGCCTGTGCTCGCTCGCTCTCTCTCTCTCTCTATGACAAATAAATAAATTAAAAAAAAAAAAAAGATTTTGAAAGTAAAGTTTTGGTTTTTTTAAAACTTGACAAAGTTAACTAAATGTTTCCTTGGGGTACCTTGGTGGCTTAGTCTGTGAGCATCTGCCTTCGGCTCAGGCTACGATCCCAGGGTCCTGGGGTCAAGCACTGCACCGGGCTTTCTGCTCTGTGGGGAACCTGCCTCTCCCTCTTCTCACTGCTTGTGCTCTGTCTTGCTGTCTCTCTCTCTCTCTCTCTCAAAAAAATAAATCTTTTAAAAAAAAATATTTTCTTCAGTAATCTTTAGTTATATTAAAATTTCTTGAATTCTCAGATGTCCCATAAGATAGCAAGGAGATAAAAGTACTGTAACAAATTACCAGTAAAGGGACACCTCTGTGGCTCAGTCGGTTAAGTGTCTGACTAGATTTCAGCTTAGGTCATGATCTTAGGGTCGTGGGATCGAGCCCCATGTTGAGCTCTGCTCTCAGCATGGAGTCTGCTTCCCGCATTCACATGCTCTTTTTCTCTCTCTCTCAAATAAATAAATCTTAAAAAAAAAAATTAGCAGTGAAACAATAGTGATAACAAAATATACAGAAGAATTTTGCCACTGAGTGAAATAAAATTGAATTTTTTAAAAAATTTTTTTATTTTTTTATTTTTTTATTTGACAGGCAGAGAGGCAGGCAGAGAGAGAGGAGGAAGCAGGCTCCCCACTGAGTGGAAAGCCCGATGTGGGGCTCGATCCCAGGACCCTGAGATCATGACCTGAGCCGAAGGCAGAGGCTTAACCCACTGAGCCACCCAGGCGCCCCTAAAATTGGATTTTTAAAAAGCAGTCAAATTCCAACCATATTACTAAAACTCACCATGCTAGATTTTTGTCCTAAATGAAAATTTGTAAAAACAAAGCAAATTAAGTAAAGCTAAACTGTACTTGGTATAAAGTGAGCTGATGGGAAAGAGGTGGATTATAGTGCTCAGCCAGTACGGTATTAGGGAAAATGCTTTAATTTGCCAAAAAAATGTACTGTTTTTCCTCCAGTATTCCTAATGTTTTCTAGAGATATCTCTCCCTAATGTTTTCTAGAGATATCTCTCTTTATGGAGGCACCTGCATTTTATATTTATCTAAGGAGTTCATCTATTTTTAATAGGTTATTGTGTGTGATAAAAATCTCAGTACAAAAAGTTATATAGTATGGGGCACCTGGGTGGCTCAGTGGATTAAAGCCTCTGCTTTCGGCTTGGGTCATGATCCCGGGGTCCTGGGATCAAGCCCCGCGTCTCTGCTCCACCGAGAGCCTGCTTCCTTCTCTTTCCCTGCCTGCCTCTCTTGCCTACTTGTAATCTCTGTCAAATAAATAAATAAAATCTTTTAATTAAAAAAAAAGTTATATAGTATAGGGTAGCTGGCTGGCTCAGTCAGAAGAATGTGTGACTCTTGATCTCAGGGTCATGAATTTTGAGTTCTGTGTTAAGGTATATAGATTATTTAAAAATAAAATCTTAAAATGAAAAAAGATGTGGTATGGTATAAGTAAAATTTGACCCATCCCAGCCCTCTGTTTCCAAGATCTTCCCTGAGGGCCAACCAATAGAATTGCACTATATGGATATGACATACTTTATCATTCCTTTATATTTAGCTGTGTTTTTGTTTTGTTTTGTTTTGTTTTGTTTTGTTTTGTTTGTTTGTTTAAGATCTTATTTATTTGACAGAGAGAGATCACAAGTAGGCAGAGAGGCAGGGGGAAGCAGGCTCCCCGCTGAGCAGAGAGCCTGATGCGGGGATCAGGCCCTGAGATCCTGACCTGAGCCAAAGGCAGAGGATTAACCCACTGAGCCACCCAGGTGCCCCTACTTAGCTGTTGTTAATGTTTCAGTCTTTGATGTTACAAATACTGCAGTGAATATCATTGTACACAGTTTTTAAGGAGAATCCTTAATTAATAAGTTATTTTAAACAATTTTTAAATTTGATTTTTACAATTTTTTTGAGTACTAATCTTAGGATGGCTTTATGCCATTTAACAAGTATATTATTCTCTAATGGCTGAACAGCTGCAGAGTTGTGTAAATTAATTCTGCCTTTTGAAAGTGGAATTAAAGAGAAGGGTATGTGTAGAGTGGCATACTTCCTCTCTGAATTTTGTTCCCTTCATGGCATAACTCTTTGCTTTCCATGTGCCCTAGGAGGATTGATGAATTTTAGAGAAAATAAAATTACTTCCTCATTTTCATGGAAAGGGGCAAAGGGTCTCCATAGGGAATTCTGTCATCATAAAGTGAGGTAAAGATGGGTTTGTTGGTATATATTAACCTATCTTCTTATGGAGCAGATGGGAGAAAGGAAATGGAACAAGATGGAAGGAGCCTTAGGGTAGATTTATAAAAAGAGCTGCTATGCAAGACAGTAGTAATGGTAATGTGGAGACAAATGGTACAGGGAGGGAGTTCTAAAAGATTTGTGTGGTAATTTTCAAAGCTATAAAAGCTCGTAATACAGTTGGGCGTGTTAAAGGGCAGTTCTGTGGCAAGAGCCAGCTGTCTTCTGTTGAAGGAAGGAGACTGAGTACATTGGTTTTCTGTTAAGATCATGAAATTCTTAGAGATTTCATCTATTCCTGACCTGAATTCTTTATGTGATTGGAAATGTGTGTGACTAGTGTATAGTTTAGTTTTTATGGACTATTATATTTGACCCCTTGTGCCCTATGATACCCAAGACAGCAATGTAAAACCTCATTTCCTATTTCCAGCATAACTAATATGCAATAAATTATCGTGAGTGTTCTACTGGCCACTTCTTATGGTGTGGGTTCTCAGCCTCTTGAGTACTTTCATTTTTTTTTCATTTGTATATAAATGAAGATGGCTTCCAAAAAATATTCATTCTAACCAAGTTTCAAGTATGTTTTTGAAGACAGATGACACCTGAAGCAATTGTGAGATACTATATTAGAATTAAGATAGTTTTCAGGATAATATTCTCACAATTAAAACAGAAATTTGCCCCACATCAGGAAGTGTCTCAGAAGTCAACTAAGCATTTTAATTGTGAGGCTCAGATGAACACTGTTAGAGTATTGTTCAGTTACTGAATCATCCAGAGCTCTGCAAAAACATCAGTTTCATTCAGTTAGGAAAGCACATGCACACACACACATGCGTGCACACATTCTACAGCCTTAAATTAAATAAATGCTATGACTTAAAATTTTCAAAATAAAAGGTGATTCTATTTTTAGGTATTTACCCAAGATAAATGAAAACGTGTGCATACAATAAATCATAGCAGCTTTATAGAGAAAAACTAGAAATAGGCCATGTAACCATTAGGAAGAGAACAGTTAACTACATTATAGCCACTGTATACACTGGAATACTATTCATATAAACAGTAACTTTATTGTTGCACAACATCAATATGAATGAATCTCAGAACTACTGTATGATTCCATTTATGCCATTTATATGACAGGCAAAGCTATACTAAACTGATTTATGTTGATTGAAATTAGAGCAGTGGTTGGGAGGAATTAACTTGAAGAATCTTTCTGCAGTGATAGAAATGTTCTGTATCTTAACTGGGCTGGTAGTTACATGTATATATTCAAATTCATCAAACTGTACACATAAAGTGATGCATTTTAGTATATATAAAATTGTATCTCATTAAAATTACAATGTATTGGGGGATCTGGGTGGCTCAGTCAGTAGAGCATGTCAGGGTTTTGGGTTTTTTTTTAAGACTTTATTTATTTATTTGACAGAGAGAGATACAGTGAGAGAGGGAACACAAGTAGGGGAGTGGGAGAGGGAGAAACAGGCTTCCCCCTGAGCCGGGAGTCTGATGTGGGGCTCGATCTCAGGACCCTAGGATCACGACCTGAGCCAGGCAGATGCTTAATCAACCGAGCCACCTGAGCGCCCTGACCATGTGAGTTTTGATCTCAGGGTTGTGAGTTTGAGCCCCATGTTGGGTGTAGAGATCACTAAAAAAATTTTGAAAAAAAGATAAAATGTTAAGGTATGTTGAAACCTTACAAAAATTAATATAATTCTGAGTATATTCTTTTGAGGGGTGCCTGGGTCACTCAATCAGTTAAGCATCTGCCTTTGGCTTAGGTCATATCTCAGGGTTCTGGGATTGAGCCCTACATCAGGCTCTCTCTGCTCAGCAGGAGTCCACTTCTCCCTCTGTGCTCTCTCACTCCCTCTCCCTCTTTCCCCCTCCATCTCAAATAAAAAAATAAAAATATATTCTTTTGGGAAATATAATTTAACCATGAATGATTAATACATGGCCAGTTTCCTTTACCTATCTCTTATAAGTTAGCTGGACATGGAAAATTTCGTTTTCTTTTTTTTTTTTTTTTAAAGATTTTATTTATTTATTTGATAGAGAGATATCACAAGTAGGCAGAGAGAGAGAGGGAAGCAAGCTCCCTGCTGAGCAGAGAGCCCGATGCGGGGCTCGATCCCAGGACCCTGAGATCACGACCTGAGCTGAAGGCAGAGGCTTAACCCACTGAGCCACCCAGGTGCCCCGGAAAATTTCGTTTTCTTAACAACACAAAAACCATTTTGTATTTAGCATGTATTCTGCAGACCCTAAGGTTACAGAATCCTGTACCAGAGCTACTTACCAGGTCACTACTTAGCACCTGAAAGGTACACTGTTGAAGTTTATGGTACAACAAGGAATTTCAAAACTTACTACCAAAAATAATGTAAAATGCATCAGTAATTTTTTATATTGATGGTATGTTGAAATGATAGATATAGTGCATTATTTTAAATACATTAAAATTCTTTTAAATACATTAAGTGTCTGCCTTCAGCTCAGGTCATGATCCCAGGGTTCTGGGTTTGAGCCCCACATCAGGCTCCCCACTCAGCAGGAAGCCTGCTTCTCCCTCTCCCACTCCCCCTGCTTCTATTCTCTCTCTCACTGTTTCTCTGTCAAATAAATAAATAAAATCTTTAGGAAAAAAATGTAGAAGGTAGGAGCACAGTTAAGCGCTTGCCTTCAGCCCAGGTCATGATCCCAGGGTGCTGGGAGTGAACCCTGTGTCAGGCTCCCCACTCGGTGAGGGATTTCTGCTTCTTCATCCTCTGCCCCTCCCCTTGCTCACGCGCCCACACTCACTCTATCATTCACTCACTCTCTCAAATAAATAAATAAAATCTTTTTAAAAAAAGAATGTAGACACTTGTGCAGGATTGATATTTTGACCATCTGCTTTAAGTATTAATGTTGCCACATGCATTTGAGAGAGAATGATTTTCTTATACAGTGACTATAAGGGTATATTTTTAAGATCTTATTTAACAAACATTTAATGACTTCTACTGATATCTTAATTTTTTTTTAAGATTTTATTTATTTGACAGACAGAGATCACAAGTAGGCAGAGAGGCAAGCAGAGAGAGAGAGAAGGGGAAGCAGGCTCCCTGCCTAGCACAGAGCCCGATGTAGGGCTCTATCCCAGGACCCCGAGATCATGACCTGAGCCGAAGGCAGAGGCTTAACCCACTGAGCCACCCAGGCGCCCCAATACCTTAAATTTTTAAAACACTTACTGCGATACAATTCGCAGACCATGCAGTCTCCCCATTTAAAATTTACAATCCACTGTTGTTTTTTTTAAGATTTTATTTATTTATTTGACAGATCACAAGGAGGCAGAGGCAGGCAGAGACGGGGTGGTGGGGGGAGGCAGGCTCCCTGCTGGGCAGAGAGCCCGATGTGCCCTGATCCCAGGATCCTGAGATCATGACCTGAGCCAAACGCAGAGGCCCAACCCACTGAGCCACCAGGTGCCCTATTCACTGCTTTTTAAGTATAGTCACTGAATTGTGTAGCCATTACCACAGTCAATTTTAGAACATTTTCATCACCTCAAAAGAAACTGTGCACCCTCTAGGTGTCATCCCTTTGCACCAGTCTACTCCCCAGCTCTATTTAATTTATTTCCTAGAGGCACCTGGGTGGCTCAGTTGGTTAAGCCACTCGGCTCAGGTCATGATCTTGGAGTCCCAGGATCGTGTCCTGCATCGGGCTCCCAGCTCCTCAGGGAGTCCACTTCTCCCTCTGACCTTCTCCCCTCTCAACATCTCTCTCTCTCTGTCTCTCTCAAAGAAATAAATAAAATCTTAAAAAAAAAAAATAAAAATGGGTGCCTGGGTGGCTCAGTGGGTTAAAGCCTCTGCCTTCAGCTCAGGTCATGATCCCAGGGTCCTGGGATGGAGCCCCGCATGGGGTCTCTGCTTGGCAGGGAGCCTGCTTCCTTCTCTCTCTCTCTGCCTGCCTCTCTGCCTACTTGTGATCTCTGTCAAATAAATAAATAAAATCTTTTTTAAAAATAAAAATAATTTATTTTCTAGCTCTATAGATTTTTCTGTTCTAGACTTTCATATGAATGGAATCAGTGTTGTGAGCTTTTTTTTTTTTTAATATTTTATTTATTTATTTGACAGACAGAGATCACAAGTAGGCAGAGAGGAAGGCAGAGAGAGAGGGGGAAGCAGCCTCGCCACTGAACAGAGAGCCCGATGTGGGGCTCGATCCCAGGACCCTGAGATCATGACCTGAGCAGAAGGCAGAGGCTTAACCCACTGAGCCACCCAGGCGTCCAGTGTTGTGAGCTTTAATGACTGGCTTCTCTTTCACTTAGGATGTTTTCAAGGTTTACCCAAGTTGTAGGATATATCATATTCGTTTTTATAGCTGAATAGTATTTCATTGTATAAATATACCACATTTTGTTTATCCTTTCATTCATTGAAAGACATTTGGATTGTTTGTCCTTTTTTAAAAAAATTTTCAGGACTTCTGGGTGGCTCAGTTAATCGTCTGCCTTGGGCTTAGGTCATTATTCCAGAGTCCTGGGATCAAGTCCCGTATACCTATCTTGCTCAGTAGGGAGCCACTCTGCCTGCTTGTCCTCTCTTTCTCTCTATCAAATAAGTAAAATCTTTTTAAAAAAATATTTTTTTAAGAATTTTTTTAAGTAGGGTGCCTGGGTGGCTCAGTGGGTTAAAGCCTCTATCAAAAATGGATAAAAGGAAGTATTCAGATCAAATTTAATTAAACCCAGTTATTCTAAAGTATAAATTATAAAACTTTAATTAGTTCATTTAGAATTTGATATAACACTTAGTGAATGATTTCCCATTCAGTCAAAGGGGACCTCCCATGACCCAATGTTTATGTGAGAAGATAAATCAAACAAATTGTTGATGACATAAGTATTATAGTCAGTTCTGGTGTACCTAAGGAATCCAGTTTCTTTTGGTTTTAGCCTAGTGGTTATATCGTAGCTCATAAGACATACCTAAAACAAAATTATGGCTAACAATCTTTTGAATCTCCTGTTGCTCTTACAGAGAGTGTGTGGTCCTGCTAAAATGTATCCGCCTATAATCAATTCTACCAAAGAAGGAACCTGCACATGTGACATTTCCTTCACTCGTCAGTAGTATTCATATTGGCAGGGTTCAAGTAATTCTTCTGTGGTCTGCCATTCTGTGGAAGCCCATATGGCCACTGCTGACATTGGACAAACCCTTTAACCCCTGTAGGTCTTACTTTTCTGTCAAATAAGTGAATTGGGTCAAATGATATTCAGGTCCCTTCTATATATAAAATGCTGTGTCTGTGACTTCCTGAATCTTATTTGTTGCCTAGACTAGGACTGGGCACATTGAGATGCTAGATTTGGTTGAAAAAACTTTTTTCAGCTTCTTTCTGTTGGGCTTCTCTGTTTGTTTTGGATTTGGGGTGTGTTTGTGAGTATGCTGGTTTTTGTACAGAACTGTTACTAGAAAAGCAAAATGTTTACAAGACATGTGCAGTAAAAAACTTCTGAATTTTCTTAAGATTTGAATATTGAGGGGCTCCTGGGTGGCTCAGTTGTTTGGCTTCTGCCTTAGGTTCAAGTCATGGTCCCGGGGTCCTGGAATCAAGCCCTGCATCAGGCTCCCTGCTCAGCAAGGGAGCTTGCTTCTCCCTCTCCTCCTGCATGTATTCCTTTTCTCACTGCGTCTCTGTCAAATAAATAAACAAATAAAATCTTTAAGAGAAAAAAAAAAGATTTGAAAGTTGACAAGTTTAACATTTCGAAATTACTGTAGATAATGGAAATGGCTTGAAAGACTTTTTTTTAAAGTAGGCTCCATGCCCGCTATAGGGCTCAAACTCACAACCCTGAGATCAAGAGTCAAGAGCTCTACCAACTGAGCCAGCCAGGTGCCTGATTTTTTATTTTTTTTTTAAATAATCTAGTACCATATTTAGCTTGGAAGAAATAATTATTATTTTAAGGTTTTATTCATTTGAGAGAGAGAGAAAAAAAAGCAGGCTCCCTGCCTAGCCTCCCATTGTGGGGCTCAGTCCCAAGACCCTGGGACCATGACCTGAGCTGAAGGCAGATGCCCGACCAACTGAGCCATCCAAGCACCTCCCCTGGTAGAAATACTTTATTGGAATTTTTGGGCCAGTTTTTCAAACATATTTGCTATAAGATTGCTTTATAAGTTTATTTTCCTTTGACACATTTTGACTGACTAGATTTACCCCCATTTTAGCCTCTTTTAAAAAGGGTTAAACTATTTCAGACATTTGGTTTAGAGTCATTTAACTCACAGAATACGTGGCTTGGCACTTTTTTTTTTTTTTTTAATTTGACAGAGATCACGAGTAGGCAGAGAGGCGGGAGGAAGCAGGCTCCCTGCTGAGTAGAGAGCCCAATGTGGGGCTCGATCCCAGGAACCTGGGATCATGACCTGAGCGAAGGCAGAGGCTTTAACCCACTGAGCCACCCAGGCACCCCGGCTTGGCAGATTTTAATGCCCAGTCTTATATGCCTTGCTGTAAGTAGATGCTTTAAGGAAAGTCCCTACCCTCATTTCTTTCTTCTTTTCCCTTTCTAAGGGTTTGCATTCTGTGGACCTAGAGCAAGCTCCTCCCACATGTAGAGAAGAGAGTGTGGGGTTGTGTCAGATCCTCCATGGCGTGGGGCGGGTGGGGGAGGAGGGAAGCTAGTATGTCTCTTCCCTTGAGGTATAGTTCTTCCAATCTGATGAACTGTCAAATCCACTGTGTGGTTGGTAAAGCAGATTAAGACAGTGACTCGAGGAAATAGTGGGGTGGGGGTGGGGGTTCAGTATTTAAGTAACAACTCTCTAAAGTAAAGTGATTTCTCCAGGGGCTTAGTAGATTAGAGCTATATGTGTTTCTAGTGTTAACACTCTGTAGGAATTATGCAGAGTGGAGTGGTGTTTCCTAGAGGAAAAGGAGGATGAGTGGGGATGATGAGCCATCGGGGTAGATTGTGAGGCATTAAGGGAAGAGGGGTCATAAATGTTAGTTTTAGTTTTGTGCAATGAAACTTGCTTAATCCTGACACAGAGTTCTGCGTTGACATATTTAAGTATTTTTGAAAAAAAAAAGATTATTATTAGAATCTTCTACCATGTTGTGATTTGATAGGATATCTTCTGGGGAAAGCGGTAAAAGTTGAGGGAACCATATTTTTACCTGGTATATAACTGCAGTTTGGACTTCGTGGGCAGCAGAAACCTGTTGCCATCTTACATGACTGATTTCTGGACCCAAAGTGGGCTTGACAGTGGGCTGGAGCAATAATAGCCCCCTACTGTCCAGAGAGGCCAGGGCGGGCTTTTCCCAGCAAGCCTGCCTGAGGTGTGGCTATCCTAGACGCTAGGCCCTAGAGCATGAAGGATGACTCTCGTGTCTGTGGGAGCTGGGAAGGAGGTGGCTGTGTCAGCGAGGCAGCCAACCAACAAGACAGAGGTCTGGATGCCTGGAGCAGAAAGTCAAAAAATGTTGAAATCTGTGGTCTTCAGTGATTACCTATTAAACACCTACAGTGCAGATGATGAGGAATTGCTCTAGTGTTAGTGCAGGAAACAAAAGATGGTGGGCTTCTGCTTTTAAGGAGCTTATGTTTTGCTCTGACCTTTGGCCGTGTCACATTTGAAGATGGATATTAAACTTTATGATTTTCATTCATATAGATCCTGAGCTGATGGTTTTCTTAGGCCTCTGGAGACCTAGGCCTTAAAAGTCCTTTTCTTCATAAGCAATACATGTCTGACTGATGAGTGAGTGTTCATTGCCTTTTTAAAATAGTACAAATGGGGCGCCTGGGTGGCTCAGTGGGTTAAAGCCTCTGCCTTCCGCTCGGGTCATGATCACAGGGTCCTGGGATCAAGCCCCGCACCAGGCTCTCTGCTCAGTAGGGAGCCTGCTTCCTCCTCTCTCTGTCTGCCTCTCTGCCTACTTGTGATCTCTGTCTTTCAAATAAATAAATAAAATCTTTAAAAAAAAAATAAAATAGGGGACGCCTGGGTGGCTCGGTTGGTTAAGCGGCTGCCTTCAGCTCGGGTCCTGATCCCAGCGTCCTGGGATCGAGTCCCACATCGGGCTCCTTGCTTGGCAGGGAGCCTGCTTCTCCCTCTGCCTCTGCCTGCCGCTCTGTCTGCCTGTGCTCGCTCATTCTCCCTCTCTCTCTCTGACAAATAAATAAATAAAATCTTTAAAAAAATAAAATAAAATAAAATAGTACAAATAAGCCAAAAGAGGTAATTAAGTCACCCTAATCTCACAACACAGAGCCAAGCACTGAGGAGCTTCTGCACAGGGGAGATAACTAGCCAGTGCCTCCCTTCTTTGGGCCCTTGCTTCTTCCATCAGAGAGAATATGCTCCCCCAGGGGCTGTGGCCACAGGACAGCCTGGCTCATAAAGACAGCTCTTGGAAATACAGGGATATTGACCATAAGCTTGTCAAAAAATCTCTTTAAGAAGGACATTACTTGGGATGCCTGGGTGGCTCAGTCGGTTAAGCAGCTGCCTTCGGCTCAGGTCATGATCCCAGCGTCCTGGGATCGAGTCCCACTCGATCGGGCTCCTTGCTTGGCAGGGAGCCTGCTTCTCCCTCTGCCTCTGCCTGCCACTCTGTCTGCCTGTGCTCGCTCGCTCTCTCTCCCTCTCTCTCTGACAAATAAAATCTTTAAAAAAAAAAAAAAAAGGACATTACTTGTGTGCACTTATTCTGTTCTGTGAACAGGGTTTAGATTTTAAATTATGTGCTCAGTAAGAAAATTTAAACTTTGGAGGGATGTTTGGGTGGCTCAATGGGTTGGGTGACTGCCTTGGGCTCGGGTCATGATCTCTCGGGGTCCTGGGATCAAGCCCCACATCAGGCTCCCTGCTCAGTGGGGAGTCTGCTTGTCCCTCTCCCTCTGCCCCTCCCGCTACTTGTGTTCTTTTGCTTGCTGCGCTTTGCTCTCAAATAAAATCTTTAAAAATGTAAACTTTGAATTCCATTCTGTTTTCTTCCCTTTTAAAGAGACAAGCTTAAATACCTACATTTGTATGCATAGTTATGTATGTATTGGGAAAATCGTAATGTAATCTTTTCTTTCTACTTTATTTTCAGGTAGTCTTGTGAACCAATAGTAAAGCAGTATGATAGGATGGGAAGGGCAGTGTTGTTCATGGTGTTGAATGTTAGTCCTAACTCTAATCACACACACTAAGCTAGAGAATATATTTAATGACTTTGGATTTCAAGCTCTATCTTCTTAAAACAAGGGACCACATTAGGCTTTCTTTCAGCCCCTACCATTGTAGCCTACAGCCATAAATCTCAATTTCTTTGTGTCACCTCTGGGTCCAGTCTCCTTTTCTGTGTTGTGAGGAGCTGAGGGGACTACTTTGCCTTTAGTGGGATAATTTTCCAAGGTTCCAATAACCAGGACTCATCCAGTGAAGAGGAAACAGCAGACTATTTCTGGGTTTGCCCAGCTGCACTTTTAGAAAGGCCATTTCTAGTCAGGGGTTTCAGATTATTAGAAAACTGCAGGGCTGTGGGGGTTGCATTCTTCCTTAGACTGAAATTACAACCCGAATGCACTTAATGATACACATATGTACTGTAATTTGTAAACATAACTCAAAACCCTATATCTAAGTTGGGTCATTTGCGGTTGGCCATTCAGACCTCATTTCTATTTGACAGCGGTTTATTTTAAGATTGCTTTTTGGAGCAGTTGTTTAACATTCAAGTGATCTATTAGTGTCAAGTCTTTAGCTAGACCTGTTTTAAATGAGCTGCCTGTTAAGTAGAAAACCAAACAGAAATTTAGCTTCCCAACGCAACTTAGCAAAGTCAATGCAACTTAAATGTTCTTATCTTCACGTGTATTTATGCAGCCTGATTTCTTTCTTGAATATTCATTTAGGGTAATAGTACGTGTATGAATGAAATTCTTTTAGTTACTCTTGATACTATTGCTTAGCAAGAACTATAAACTTCTTAATAGATTCAGAGAATAACACTTTACAGTAAGCTAAATGGATTTTTTAGTGTGTTAATTGTGTTTCTTGGTGAAATGAGTTGGAAAGAATAGTATCTGCTTCTGGAGCTTTATTTCTGGATATTAAATGTTCTATGGGAAGTAAATTCTCACTAGGCCATTAACTACATTATTTTTTTACAGGCTACATATTTTAACTCCTTTTGGTTATTTTGTTGAAGATGGGGGTTAGTTGGATGGAAGCTAAAGATGGTTTGGGTAGATAGCTACACTGTGCCTCAGATGGTAGTTTTATACATCATCCTAATTCTTACCGTTACTATTTCGGCTTCCTCTCTTCTTTCCTGGTGTCCAGATTGTCACAGTTATAAATAGGGCGTTCTTCCCTATTTAATTAACAAATACAGCCATTGTCGATTGTGACTCAGGTTTTCAGCCCTTCTCTTTTGTGTTTCAGATGCTCCATACTTGCCTGTAGTGCTTACGTGGCTCTGGCTCTGGGTGATAACCTCATGGCTTTGAGTCATGCAGATAAACTTCTTCAGCAGCCCAAGCTGTCAGGATCGCTTAAGTAAGTATGACTTCCCCCCCTCTGTCCCAGGGTCATTTTGTTTGGAGGTTTTCAGTTAGTTTGTGGTACATATTGCTGCTCTTTACTCCCCCGGTGGGATATATTATCTAGACAAAGCAACTGACTGAAACATTAATTTGGTAGTTCTTTTCCCTTAACTGTATCTCAAGGATTAAGGGAAGTAGCATTTGCTGCACTGAGTATCAGTAGGCAGGAACTTTGCACTGTCTAGTAGCAGTTACAAGCCCTGATGGAGCATATTTTCACAAAGGGGTCCCCAAAATAAGAGGAGTCCTCAGGAAGAAGACCAACAAAAAAAGGGTTTAGTCAGCGTCATAAATCTGCTCCAAGGAATGCAATTTAAATAGACGGTAAGAATTCTGACTACATGAGTTTTATTCAAACTCTTCAAATGCCTCTTTAGTATTAGTGTCTTTGTCATTCTAAAATTCGCTGAATAGCCCCTCTTTCCTTTCAGGGATATTGAGTGAGATGAAGCATTTTTTCAATCTTTGTATGATGCCCTGCTAAAAATTTTATTCAAAGCCACAGATACTCTGCTTACCGTTAGGACAGTTGTTTTTTCATTCATCCTATGGGTATATACCTATAATCTCCAAAATATAATTACTTTTGTCTTTTTGTGGTCTTTGTTTATAATGTACACTGCTTACAATTGGGAAATCATACTCTGAGGAATAATTCTGTTGACGTTTATTTTTGCCTTTAAGAAAACTTATTACTTTATACAAGCATTAAAATTAACATTAATTAAGGTTGTTTCAGGCCAGTGTTTCCCAAACATACGTTGTGTCTCCAAAAAAAAGGATAATTAAGAAAATATCCAGTAACTTAAGAGACTTTGCCACAACCAACTATAAGAAAGCTCCTGCCCTTTATCCAGAAAGCCTTGTCTAACATTCAGGCCTGAAGGGATCCTGAGTTCTAGTTCAAGGCCATGGGGTTGCCTCTGAGGGCACCACCGTCCAACTCGGTGAAGTAGCAGCCCAGAGCTGGTGCCGGTGCCCTCGCTGGTGCCACTGCCGGACTCAGCGCTCAGGCTGTAGTGCATGCAGCCATTATGAGAGCAGTGTTCGGTTTGCTTTTCTTTTTTACAAAAATGAAACACAAATCTTTTTTTTTTTTTTTAATGTGTTGGGTTTTGTGTTTTGTTTTTTGTTTTTTTTTTAATTTATTTATTTGTCAGAGAGGGAGAGAGA
>PISX010018682.1:0-39992 GCA_004024625.1 Mellivora capensis | reverse complement strand
CCTCAAGAAGTTAAAAATAGAGCTTCCCTATGACCCTGCAATTGCGCTACTGGGTATTTACCCCAAAGATACAGATGTGGTGAAAAGAAGGGCCATCTGTACCCCAATGTTTATAGCAGCAATGGCCATGGTCGCCAAACTGTGGAAAGAACCAAGATGCCCTTCAACAGACGAATGGATAAAGAAGATGTGGTCCATACACACTATGGAGTATTATGCCTCCATCAGAAAGGATGAATACCCAACTTTTGTATCAACATGGACGGGACTGGAAGAGATTATGCTGAGTGAAATAAGTCAAGCAGAGAGAGTCAATTATCATATGGTTTCACTTATTTGCGGAGCATAACAAATAACACGGAGGACATGGGGAGATAGAGAGGAGAAGGGTGTTGAGGGAAATTGCGGGGGAGATGAACCATGAGAGACTATGGACTCTGAAAAATAACCTGAGGGTTTTGAAGGGGCGGGGGGAGGGAGGTTGGGGGAGCCTGGTGGTGGGTATATTGGAGGGCACGCATTGCATGGAGCACTGGGTGTGGTGTAAAACTATGATTTCTGTTACGCTGAAAAGAAATTTAAAAATAAATAAATAAATAAATAAATCTGCATAGAACTTTTGACTCCCTCCTAAACTTAACCACTAATAGCCTATTGTTGAATGAAAGGCCCTACCAATAACAGAAACAGTTGATCAACACGTATTTTGTATATTATGTGTAGTATATACTGTAATGTTATAATAAAGTAAGCTACAGAAATGAAAATGTTATTAAGAAAACCATAAGGAAGAAACACCTGGGTGCTTCAGTTGTTTAAGTGTCTGCCTTCCACCTGGGTCATGATCCCAGGGTCCTGGGATCGAGTCCTGAATCATGTTCCTTGCTCGGTAGGGAGTCTGCTTCTCCCTCTATCTGCTGTTCCCTCTGCTTGTCTGCTCTCTCTCTATCCCTCTCACTCTCTGTCTGATGAATAAATAAATAAAATCTTTAAAAAAAAAAAAAGAAAACCATAAGGAAGAGAAAATATATTTACAGTACTGTACTATATTTATTTTTAAATCCATATGTAAATGGACCCATGCAGTTGTTAAAGGGTCAACTGTATGCATAAGACCATTAAATTTGCATGCAGAGAGTTTTATTGATGTGGGAAAACGTGTTATAATGTTAAATGACAAACTAAGGACACAACTTTACAAGACTGTAGCAGAACATAAGTATATAAGAGGTTGTAAAACACATAGGAAAATATCTAGAAATGTTACAATAGAAAGAGTAGATACATCTGGATATAAAATGAAATTTTTTGCTTTCCTCTATTTTTCCATAACTCATATAGATTTTATATTTAGAAAATAATCACAATCTTAAATTAAGTAGAGACAAAAAGAAGTTTCTATGTTTACTAGCTTTATATTTGAAGATGTGTTTTGAAATTAGGATACTGGTATCACAGGAGGACTTATGAGGTGTGATAAATGTTTGAAAACAGAGGTTTAAACAGACAAATTGTGTTTCAACCAAGAGACTGGCGATTTCATTTATTTTGAAAATGAAGACTACATTAGCAGGCATTCAGGGATTTGGAACGGTTCCAATACATGACACCAAGGTGCCTTTCTTAATTTTCTTTTTAAGTAGTGCAGCCTATATTGGCACCTTGTTTAAGAAGCTGGGGTGTGTTCAGTGTTATATAGCCAACAGTCAAGTTTTAATAGGGGTAGAAAAGGATGCTTCCGCTCATTAACTCCACAGGGCTCACATTTGGCATAGAACTTCAATAAAACCAAGAAATAAACGAGACTCCGAAATAAAACTGCGTGGACACTGGAAAGTGTATCTGTCGATTATGTGGCACTAAATAAAGTCGAATTTCTTTTAACAGTACCTGTTTCTAAGTCAAGTTAGAACCAATGACTCTTAGAGTGTGAGAGACTGATGTTAATTTCAGAAAACACCTTCCATCTGGATTCTTGCTGATGCTATTCTTGTTCTTTTAATTACAGAGTTTTACATTGATTTGTTTACTTATTGTAACCAGCACTTGTATTTCAGATTTAATTTTTAACGTCTTCACTGTGCTACTGTGAACGTCCCGCCTCCCACTTTCCCTCTGTTCTTCACAGGCGGGCTCACACGGCACGCCGCCAGGAACGGGCCATGCATTTCCTTGCACAGTGTCCTCCAAGTAGAAAAGAGGCACATAATTATAAAAACATAAACATATTAATTTGGCAACAGAGTAGAATCCACAATTTAAAGCTCCCAACCTAGAATGGTTGAGAGTTACAGATTCACGTACATAAATGCCTCCTTATCATCTGTTCGCTGTTAGGACTGTGTCCAAAGACTCGGACAAGGTTTCTGCTCTCAAGGAGCTTACAAAGTGGTTGCAGAAATGAACCTATAAATCATGACGATGAGGTTAAAAAATGGTGAGGACAGTAAGAGGAAAATCTGCTAATTAGGCAGAAAGGAAAGGAATTTTAGCTTATATCTGCAATGGCATAGAGAACTTCAGGCTGAGGGTTTTTTTCTTTCTTTCTTCAGAAAAGTCATGGGTTTAAGAAAAGTGCTCTCAGTAACACTGAAGAGCCCAGTGTGACTGCAGCCTAAGCGTGTGATGAGGACAGCAAGTTGTACACAGATTATCGAGGACCTGGATCTCGTGCTAGGGGCTGGACACGATCTTAGAGCAAATGGGAAGCCACGGGAGCGTGAGAGTAGCAGAGTGTGGCATGGACATTTCCGGGCTTTTTTAAGAGAAAGCGTGTGACAGAATGAATGATGGATTTAAAGGGCAAGAAAATATAAACAAGGAGGCCAGTCAAATGCAATAATCCACATGGGAAGACCAAAGGAAATCAACTAAGGCAGTGGAAATAAAGGCGGGGCACACAATCCAAAGACAGTCCAGAGTTAGAACCAACACAGTGATGGGCCTGAAACAGACACAGGCTGCCTTCTCCGCGCCCCTTACTGGATAAGGACGCCGGCACTCTTGTCCGTTCAGCCTTCCAAACAGCCCTGGGAGCTGCTTTCTGCTCAGTATCCCTGTTTTCCAGCTGGGAGAATTGAGGTTCAGGGAGGTTAAGGAGTTTGTTCAAGATCACGTAGCGAAGAAATGGTAGAGCTGGGACTGAACCCAGGTCTGAGTCCAGAGCAGGACATATCCCTGCAGTACACACCCTCCAACTTGCCTGGGTGACCACGGGAAATGAGGAAGTGGCAACAGACAATGATCGTGTTGTTCCCGGCATCAGCGACTTCAAGAATGGGGACCGGATTGGCTGGGGTAAGGAATATATGAAAAAAATTGGTTTCTGGTAGAAAATCAATCAATCAATCAATCTTAGTGTTGATATACAGAGATATCTATATCTATCTACCTATGGATCTATAGATAGATATTTAGATCCATAGATAGATAATATAGATATCTCTGTATATCAACACTAAGATTGATTGATTAATCAACATAGATCTATAGATAGATCTATAGTATAGATACCTATCTACAGATCTATAGACAGATAGATCTTAGTTTTGGACACATTTACATGATTACCCTGAAAAATGAAAATACTGCTCTATTCAGTTGGAAGCCAGAAGTTCAGATTAGGGCTAAGGCTACAGAGCCCTGAGTGCCCCTCCTGGAGACTACCTTCGAAGCCAGGGCAGAGCGCGAGCTCACTGTAGAGCATGTGATTAGAAGACACCAGCCCTGGGGACAGACGCCTGGGATCCCTTCTTTAAGGACTCAGGACAGGTGATAAGCCTGGAGAGAGAGGAAAAGAGCTTTCGGAGAGGCAGCCAACACTTTGGAGAATGCATGGTTAAGGAAGTCTAGGCAGATGAGAATTTTGAAAAAGTGATCCTGAAAAATAAAACACACCATTTCAAAAAGCCGAGTCTCGAATATCAAAGAGAGAGGCCGTTGGAGGGGGAGTGTGGGGAGTTTGTTGCATTTGGCGTTCTGGAGATCCCCGCTGACATCTGAGAAGGTGGCTGGGGGGAGGCAGGCATCAGGTACCGGGCACACAGTGAGGTGCAGCCAGCAGGGCAGGGAGCAAGAGGGAGAGCTTTCTCTTGGAAAATTGATTCTTTTCTGGTGTCTGTGCTCATCTCTTCCTCAAATCCCACAGTGGAAATAAGAGTGTTACAAAGCAATAGCTACACTTTTACAAGAACATTCAACACATGCATAGTCTAAGAGAGGTGTTTTTCTCCTTTCAGCCTGAGAAAGAGCCTGAATTGTTTTTTTTAAAAGAGAAAATTTCTATGCTTTCTTCCTCTGGAGGGTATTCCATTCGTGAACCCCCCACTAGCTTGTTTCTGCCCCCTTTACCGACTCACACACCTCACTGAAGTACCTTTCTATGGAGGTAAGTCTAGAGTGACCTCGACAAAGATATACAAGGCAGCAAAAAGCATCAGCAGTTTAGAACCAAATTTATTGCTTCTTGACCTTGAAATACACTCGCACACAACATACACACGCAAAACCACAACAGATGTCAGCCGCTGCTGAGACCTCAGAACTCCAGGAAGTTCTAGAGACAACCGGAGTTTTTCCATAAAATTGTAGACTCTTGTATAGTTGCTTTATTTTTTTAAGATTTATATATTTCCTAGAGAGAGAGAGAGCACAGGAGAGAGGGCAGAGGGAAAGAGAGAACCTCGGGGGGAGGCTCCATGCCCAGTGTGGAGCCCGATGCAGGGCTTGATTGATCCCAAGACCCTGAGATTATGTCTTGAGCTGAAATCAAGAGGTGGACGCTTAACCAATGGGGCCACCCAGGAACCCCTGATACAGTTGCTTTTAAATTACCAGGCAGCTGAGTTTCACATGTGCCATGGAGTGTTCTGGGGGTCCATCTTTACCTTGTTAGTGGCAGGTTTGGTGACCAGCAATAGATCAATGATCAATTGCCCGGAATTAGTCTCTCTAGTCAGGACCATGGAAAGGACCATGGATTTATGAGGATCTCCACAGGCTCAAATTGAAACTACTCAGAAAAACAGAGGATAGGTGTCAAGGGGATGTAGTCACTGTAGGGGGCTTTCAATGGTCTCACTATATTATGTGGGGATCTGACTGAGAAACTTCCAGAATCCACAAGCAAAGGAAACACAGTGTCTTGAGGAGTGTATGGCAGAGCTCGAGTGGCCAAGGCTTTGGAAGCATCCACAGGACTTTCATCACAAGAAAATGTTGCTAGTATTTTTCTGGTCGAAATAAATATGGGGACAAGATGAAAGCCATCATTAAAAGCAAATTTCTTGGGGTGAAGCAGCTCTATCACAAGAGGCAGAAACATTAGCCACTGTGGCAAAGGATTAAAAATTATTTTTACAAAATACATAGTAGCTATATGACCAGACAGAGTTCATTGTCTACATAGCCAACGAAGTGCCAAGAACACAGCACTCAAAGAGGAAATGGAAATTAAGAACCCTGCGCAGATTTCTTTGCTAGAAATGGTAGGTGCATTGTACTAAACCTTTTTACTGGAGATTTACCCCTATTAAATTTAAATGAACAAATCATAGATTCTGCTTACCTTGTATCGACTCAGCAGTGGCATCTTGGTGAGAATAAAAATAAAGACTTTTTTATTTCTATCACCTGTTTTAGGGAGCCAGTCCCCAAGATGGCCTCCAATGTTCCCTACCTCCTAGTATTAAAACCTTTGTGTAATATTCTCTGTTGAAGTTATTATTATACTGAGTGACTCTTTTTTTTTTTTTAAGATTTATTTATCTGAGAGAGAGAGAAAGAGAAACCATACGCATGGGAGAGGAGCAGAGGAAGAGAGAATCTCAAACAGACTCCCCAATGAGTATAGAGCCAAGGAGGGGCTCCATCCTATGACTCCTGAGATCATGACCTGAACCAAAACCAAGAGTCAGACATTCAACCAATGGAACCAACCAGGCGCCCCGGTGACTCATTTCTAAGGAATAGAGTAAGACAGAAGACACAGTGCATGACTCAGGACTTAGGAGTAAATGACATCACCATATCACTCTTCCTCTTTCTCTCTGCTCTGGGTGAACCCAACTGCCATGTTCTGAGGAACTCTGGCAGCCTTTGGAAGGGATCATATGGTACAAAACTGAGGTGTTTGGCCAATGTCTGGTGAGAAGGCCCCACATGAGTGGGTTTGGAAATGCTGACCACAGCCCTGGAGGGCAGCTGAACATATCCTCTGAGTAAGATCCAACCAGAAAGAGTGCTCTTGGATTCCTGAACCACAGGAACCATGGGATGATACATTTGTTGTTTTAAGCTACTAAGTTTTGGGTGACTTATGACATAGCAATAGATAAATTAATATGCCTTCTTTCATTTAGAAATAACTGAGCTTTTACCATAGTTTCAGTTAATATTATCAGTTAAAAAAATCAAGGGATTTTTTTACCTGGAAAAACATTCTAGGACCTAAGGGTTGCCCATTTTTCGTAAAGTTGGTATCTACAGGCACAGTGTAGTTACACGCCTTCATGTTCTATTAATTCTTCGGACTCTAGAGAGAGACATGTTAGACACTTTGTGTTAAATTAATAAAATATATGAGGTCCTGAAGAAATATACCCCATTCTCATGTATCCAATTAAGAAAAACCTCTAGCAGAATTAAAAATTGGGCATTATTTTAAATTCTAACTTTTAACTCATATTATCAAGAAAATTAAATTTTAAACATTACTTTCTTTAAAGCTGAGTAAGTGTGGCTTCCTCTCTGTGAATTTGACAGCAGAAGACGGCTTCTACTGAGCTTTTCTGGCATCTTATTATTGTAACATTTATATATTTAATTCTTAATAACGTCGTTAAACCTCCTTGTAGAACCAGTGACATGTTGGCAAGCACGGTTGGACATAATTTGGGATGGAAAATAGAAGTAGCGAGTAAATTGTCAATGCTTACCTAGAGTAGTCCTGGAGTGGATTAATTAATGAAGTAGCAAACTCATTTCAGAGCCTTTTTCGGGCAAAATGTATCTTTCCTAGGAGTGTGTCAAAAGGAGACTAAGGAAGCAGTGATTGGTCTTCGAGAGAGGGTGAGGAATGGCCTTGTGTGTATGGCAGCAGCTAGAATGTGCTAGAACACTCATCTCCTAGAGAGAGGACCCCCACCACCACCACAAATCATGCATGCAAGGGCTGAGGAGCTTAGCCAGTGAGGAAGAAGAAACCAAACAAATCTGTTAAAGGGAGCACTGTATTTTCCTCCTCTGAAGGTGATTCTATTACTATAAAACCTATCTCTTGTCTGCCCCTTTACTCTGCCGTATGGAGATGGAGTGGTTGATCTGATAGATAAATTGCAAAAGAAAGAACTGGGCATGCAAAGCTAGCCCATTTTCCCTCTTGAGAGCTATTGGCTCCCATCTGTACAGTTTCTCTATTGGTCTGGAGGGCCAGGTTTCTTCTAAAACCGTTGGTCCCTAATGCCTTGACTGGGTGGGTAAGTGTAATTCTGGGTTCATTTACCAGGCTTATTTAGCCCTTGGAAACTTAAACCTTGTTAGTTGTTGAGATGTTTTGTTTTGTTTTGTTGCTGGTTGGAGGGCGTGGCTAGCAATATTTTCATTTTCCTTATACATTACTCTTCATCTTATCTGTCAATTTGTTTAAAGCCTGGATAAGAAAAAAGGCAGTTATAGAAGGGAAACCAACACTTTCATCAAAATTCAAGTCGTTCAGCTATCATATGATCTCCCTCATATGAGGAAGTGGAGATGCAACATGGGGGGGCTTGGGGGGTAGGAAAAGAATAAATGAAACAAGATGGGATCAGGAGGGAGACAAACCATAAGAGACTCTTAATCTCAGGAAACAAACTGAGGGTTGGGGGGGTTGGCGGGGAGGGGGGTGGGGTTATGGACATTGGGGAGGGTTTGTGCTATGGTGAGTGCTGTGAAGTGTGTAAACCTGGCGATTCACAGACCTGTACCCCTGGGGCTAATAATACATTATATGTTTATTTAAAAAATTAAAAATAAATTATGTAAAAAAAATTCAAGTCATTGAAAAGATTTACCCTGAAATGTTCAAAGGTGATGATACAAAATTTCCTTTCAATTGTATGCTTTTAGCACAATCTAATAATATACGATTCAAGCGTTCCTAGGATGCCCCCTTGGAACATATATCTCCCTTGTTTATGTAACAACGAATAACATGGGGAAAAGTAGAATTAATAGGCATATCTATCCTCAAAAGTCAAGTTTTGGAGACAGACATGAAAGACTTCTAATCCCACATCTGGCAAATCATGGAACCTTCCGGGAGCCTGTTTCTTACCCGCACCTGCATCTTTATCTGTGCAGGGAGGAGTCGCAGCTACTCTGGGGGTTTGATGCCAAGCCCAGAGGAGACAGCCCTCAACAGGTCAAGCATGAAGGCAGTATCTGACATGCAGCGGGAGCCTAGTACACGGGAGCGGTGATTTGTGGGTCCTAAAATCTCTTCTACTTGACTGTATAATAATTCATTAGGCCAAAATCTCACATATATATATTAATATTATATATATATACATATATGTGTATATATGTATAGTTTTTTTACCTAGAAGATTTTTACATCATAAAGAAATTTCCTGAATTGTGATTCCCTTATGGTATTTTTATTATCATGAACACTTTCTCCTGTTAAGCTTGCAGTTAGTGAATCTGTTACTTTAGGCAAATGTTAGTTCATCTTCCCTCCTGCTTTAAATTCATAATGTGTCATTTTAAGGTAATTCAAACATTTCACCACTTAATTTGTATGAATTTTGGATCCAGGGGCAAAGTGAGGTCAAGGAATAAAAGTCCCTGTGGGGGGGGGGGGACTTTTAATACTTTTAATATTAGATTTACTTGTAGAATGTCCATGGTACAATTTAATAAAATCTGGATTTTTGCCTCAGTAAAAAGTTTCTTATATCAGTCCTTCAGGAATTTTTTGGATAAATTCCTTTCTTGGTTAAATTATCCTGTTAGCTGAACTGTCCACCATTGAGAGACTCCATTGTGAAAATGAGACTTTAATAACTTTAAGTGTCTAAAATTGATCTCTTTCCCAGCATCTAGATCTACTGCTGCCAACTTGTAAGAGAATCCTTACCTCCTATCTTGTGCCCAAGGGGAATCTTCTGGGCTCAACTTTCCAAACTGGCTCATAGATGCTCTGTAACATACATTACTTGGGCTCCTGTGTTTGCACTGTCTGATTTTATAGACTCAAATTTTCAGACATTTCCTAGCTTCCAGCTTATTCTCCTTCTCCCCGCAGGTCTCCACCTCTCTTCGTTCTGTGCCCCAAATGCTCTGGCAACACGAACCACGCTCAAGACGGGTCCTTTTTACAGAGCTCCCCAGGACCATGCTCCGTGAGAAGGAAGAATGGCTCGTGGAAACCATAAAGGCAGTCATTTAATGAAAGAAGGTCATATTTCTATCAATGTAATTTTACCATAATGCCATCAAAAATGATAAATAACAGTATTCAAACCTAGACACCATTTTTGTGGAGTTCTCTTATTTGTGTTTGTATTTTTTTCATTTCAAAATCTTTTGTTACATGGAATACAGCAATAGTCAGATTTATAACTTTCAGAAATGAGTGTTCCCTTTCAAAGAAGGGAAATCAAACAAGATATTTCCTCATTAAACATTAAAGAGAATATATAAAAGGGAACATACCTGAGTCCTAGAACCATAATGTATTTCTTAAACTCTTATAGTTATCATACCATAGAACATTTTTTATTTCCCTAGCTGAATACACAAAATCTTCTCACGTACTGAAAACTAGTCCTTTCCAGAGGTAAACTTACGCAATGGTGGAAAATGGGTGTAGAATTATGTCTAATGTTTAATGGAAGACTTTCTTTATAGAGCTGAGAATATTTTAGTTTAAACTTAATTTAGTAACTTGAATAAGATAGAATCACGGGTATTAGTATCAAGAGTGTGTCAATCACCCAAGTTCTCCTCTCTACCCCCACCTTTTTTTGAAACATACCTAGTGAATCCAAACAACAGAAATAGTACATGAGAGTATGGGTTTTTTTTTCGTTGTTTTTTTTTATTTCTTTTCAGCGTAACAGAATTCATAGTTTTACACCACACCCAGTGCTCCATGCAACGCGTGCCCTCCACAATACCCACCACCAGGCTCCCCCAACCTCCACCCCCCGCCCCTTCAAAACCCTCAGGTTGTTTTTCAGAGTCCATAGTCTCTCTACATGAGAGTATGGTTACCAGTGAGAAAGAGTCCAGAAAGGGTCCAGTCTTATGTTTCTGCTTAATAACAGTGGGACCACAGACACACTACTACTTTGGAGTTTTCTCATCGTTAAAGGAGAATTAAAAATAGTTTCTACCTCATTAGGTTGCTGAGAAGATTAAATGACAAAGAGTGTATTGTAATTAGCACAGTAGCTGGAATATAGTAAATGCTCAATAAACATTAGCTCTTAGCATCAGAGAAAGGGAATGTATGCTTACACAGAAACAGTTTTATAATGTAGACACTGAACAAGAGGTTCAGTATCTAATCTATCTGAATATTCTCTGTTGAGAAACTATCTAATCTAGTCATGAATTGGCCATATTGAAACAAATTTTTTTTCAGTTTAATTTCCTTTGAACACACTTGTTCTACAAGCTCAAACATGTACACTGAATTTTTCCTGACATTTCATTTACTATTACATTCCTTGGGCTAACAGCAGGTTTTTAATCTCAAACAGATTTTCATGCCTCAATCATCTTAAAATATTTGCTGAAACTGGTATTAAAAGAAACTAATATAGCAATGCCAAGATGCTTTAGATAGAGGTTTTCCTTCCATGCAGTATGGGAAACATTTTGGAAGGCAGCTATGCTCACCACTATACCACCAACGCTGGGAAACATTTTGATCAGACCATTTTCAACCTAAGGTAAATTTGGAACCAAACTGATTTATTTGGGGCTCTCTTAACAGCTTCCTTGATAACAAATTCAATCTGTGCCCAGCTTCTACAGTTAATCAGAGGCAGTATCATTTTCCCACTGGTACTTAATTTTTTTTCTTATGTTTCACTGTTCAAGATCTTGGGTCTCACAGAAAACCACAAATTGTTTCCATTTCAACCAAGTACTCTTTCCCAATGGACTAGATAACCTCATTTAATTTCCATATTCTTCTGTGGTATCATCATACTAGAATCTTTTAACTTCATAAAAGAAGTCCTGTTAATGTTCCTACTTTCAAATTGTTAAATAATCAAAACCACTCTTGTCACCGCTTTCCAAAGACTCATTCGTGAGTCTGTTCTTTCACTTCCAAATAAAAACAAATTACTTTGTGAGGTCTTATCACTCTCATTGACATCCTGGCCACTGCAGAAGTTGGTCCTTTCCTCTTAGATCCTCCTCTGCCTGTGTTCCTCACCAATCTTCTAGTTGACTCTCCACTTAATTGGAAAATAATTGTTATTGCTTTATATTTTTAGAGTCTTCATTTAAATCTCTGGTTATGCTCCTTGTGCGTATGGCTTGGTATTGGTTGGTTGGACTCAAGTTTACCTGCCTATCAGAGTATAGTCCCTTTCGGTATGTCATTAGAATCACTATACTTCTTATAGCCCCTGGCACATAATTTGAATATAATAGGCACTTACTTAATGTTGTTTGAATTGAATACCTTCGATGAAATGAATATTACTGATTCAGCCCCTTGTATTTCCTGGCCACGTATTATGTGCCCACCACCGTCTTATATGACAGTGTCCAGTAAAGCGAAAACTCTCACAGTGGAGTTTACAGGAGTACACTGAACAAGCCTCGTTATTGATCTCATGGAGGTCAGTGGGCATCTGCTCTGTGCCCATCTTTATTCAAAATACTATTGCAATTTTTATAAGTACCTTTAAGATAATTAATATAATTTATATTAACACAAATATAACATAAATATAATTTATATTACACAATCCAATTTTGCTTGTACCAAAAATGTTCCACTCTAATTCTCAGTCTCCTTTGTAGCTAGGACTGGTCATATGGTATAGTTCTAGGCAGGACACATGTTGACAGATGCAAGGAAGCTTCTGGGAAATCATTCATCTATTCATTTAAATTTTTGGGATTAATTTAAAAGGGATGGGCATCAGTGATATCATTCCTCAACATTCCAACATTCCACAACATTCCTCTCCCCCACAACCTTGAGCAAAGACACAATATCTGGAACAGAGCCGCAATTAGACAGCCACCTAATCACAGTAAGAAAAGGACACCAGACGCCCAGGACAGCTAGCCTGTCATCCCTGGAATGCTGAGTCATTGTCCCCGATTGCCTAACTCCTGACTTTTAATTGTTAGAAAAGGAAACCCTTCCATGCTTATGTTACTCTTTCTTGAATCTCATCCTCATTTCACAGAAAGACGTTGTTACCCTCTTTTCTCAAAAAAGGAAAAAGTGACTCAGAGAGGTTAACGTGTCTAAGGCTGTGCATTTGTTATGTGACACACTGGGGCAAAGTTTAATAATGAATGCAAAACCTGACTTGTATACAACCTCTAGTCAAGTGCTCCAGATGGTAAGTTAGGCAACCGAACACTCTGTACACATTTGTACTAGTTGCAACATCTTGCAGAGAAAGGGCTTCAAGCCTCACACTGCCCAATCTCGTCTTTGAATCTTTCACTTGTGGTATAATTTTTTCTTAATAATTTTCAAGTAATGTGGTTAAGCAAGGAGGGTTAGAAATGAATTTTTTCACTTTATATATTGTCTGTCCTACTTAAAATAAAAGCATATTGGAAATTTGACCCACTAATGAAAAATCAGAATGCCGCCTCATCTAGACACTTCCCTTCAAAATGGTAGAAACCGGGGCACTTGTGTGGCTCAGTTGGTTGGGTATCTGCCTTCGGCTCAAGTGGTGATCCCAGGGTCCTGGGATGGAGCCCCACATAGAGATCCCTGCACCTCCTCCCCTCCCCTATGCACTCAGGCTCTCTCTCTCTCCCTCTCTCTCTCTAATAAAAAAAAAATTTTAAGGAGGGCACATATTGCATGGAGCACTGGAGGTTATACGCAAACAATGAATCATGGAACACGACATCAAAAACTAATAATGCTCTAAGTATGCACTAATAATGCACTAACTAATAAAACAATGTATGGTGACTATCATAATATAATTTCAAAAACTGTTTAAAAAATGTTTTAAAAAATGGTAGAAACCAATGTCTTAAAACAATGGGTGGGCATTATTCCCATAGATAAGGCTCTACTATACAAAATGCTGTGTACAAATTTATCTATGGCCAAAATGCTGGTTTTCCCTCATGAAAATACTGCCCCCAAATTCCAATCATTCTGAAAAACAATTAACCTGTCAAGTTTAAAGTTTTTGTTCATAATTTGGACTGTATCCTGCCATTGATATTTATTTTAATCTCCTACTGATTTCTATGGGAATTCTTCTTATAGAATTTAGGCAGGATATAGCCCCAAGGAATTTCTACAAAGAAGCTTCCCACTTTCAACTCTTTGTGTTTGGTTTTTATTAAGTTTAGGTCATGACGCTATACATCTAAAAATAGGTCTACAGGCTAAACCTCTGATAAAGTCTTCTATTTTTAGATTCAGGCTGAAAGGTCAATGAGAATGCTAAAATCTCACAGGAACAACTACATTACAAATGATTTTTAACCACATATTTTTGGTACAGTTTTTTTTAAATGGGAATATACTATGTTAAAATGTCTTTTTCACTGTATATGGCCCCAGATGTTTATTTGCCATGAGATTCATTTTTAAAATGTCATTTAAACCATGTTTAAAACATTTTAAAACACTAGATATAATAGTAGACAGTCTTTTAAAATTATAGTAATGGGAGTGCCTGGGTGGCTTGGTCAGTTAAATGTCCAACTCTTGGTTTCAGCTCAGGTCATGATCTTGAGTCATGAGATCAAGCCCCAGGCAGGGGCATGGGGGGGGGGGTGTCTCTGCACTCCATAGGAGTCTGCTCAGATTCTTTCTCCCTCTCCCCCCACCTCGCCTCTCTCAACTCACCCTCTCTCTCTAAAATAAATAAATGCAACCTTAAAAAGAAAATTATAGTACTGATGACTATAGAATTATGGGTCTTGGAAATGCTTTAATGGTGTAAAGTTTTAAAAAAGCAAAGTAGAAAATTATATATACACATATTTGCAGTAATGTAAAAATGTACCTAAATAAAGACTGGATGATAACAGAAACTTAAAATCTGTGTTATAATTGGTGAATCTTATCACTTACCAAATTTCCTTATGTTTTGTATTTTATATATGAAGGTTAAAATTCAAGTGCCAACAAATAATATCATTTACCTTTAAATTCATCAAATTCACATGAGCTTAGAGTCATGACAAAAACTGAAAAAAGTGAGAGTAATGTCACTGAGAATATGCTGGTGAGCATAGCTTAATGTACAGACTTATCAAATCACTATGTGGTCTGCCTGAAACCAGTATAACATTGCATGTCAACTATATTCCAATAAAAGATAAAAAGAATGTGCTGGTACCTCAGTTTTAGTAGTCCCTGGATCACTTCTAGAGCAGCTAAGGGCCTCTATGGTCATGTGGAAATCTTTTTTTAATTTTTCCTGGTGTCATGAAAATCTCTTTAGAAGCTATGGGATACCCATAAAAATTGACCATGAGAATTTCTGACACTGCTCTGTCTACTTGATAGAGTTATTCTGTGGACCAGATGAGATGGTGGTTATCTAAGCACTTTGAAAGTACACACGAAAAGCAGCGTCATGATATTCAAGGTTACTGCAAATACTTTCTAGATTAGATCCATAATTTGATCTCAATTGTATGATGAATAAATAAGATGAAATGAAACAACGATGACCCTGACGTGTCACTGTAACATGGAAGCACACTGTCCTTTGTCCTTTAGAAAGAAACAGATGCTAAAATTATTTATTATTTTGAAGCCACTATGCTGGGAAGCTCTCATGCTGGAGAAGCAATGTCCTGTCTCCATTATACAAACTGCAGATCAACCTTGTCCCCACATCTCACTACCTGAATTCACGTGAAGCATGTGTGGAAGAAGTGGGGCTGAGTCCCTCAGATCCTTCTTAATACGGGAGGAGTGTGGTTAGCAGACAGCATTTGCACCAAGTGACACTCTTTTCAAGATGGTCCCAGAGGATGACTGGTAACAGAACAAGGCTGAGGTACAAAGCCCTCACCATTTCCGCCCAACTGGCAATCAGTCTAGCAGGCAGACCCGGCTCTGGACCTCCACACTGGCAGCGCTGAGATCTGTCAGGCGCATCAGGGTCTGAGAGCTCCTCCAGGACAACCTTGTTTTCTCTCTTTTCCCCTCACAAAAGCCTTCTGTCTCCATCCCAGTGTCTACTTCCCAAGAACCCAACAGACTCCAAGAGTAGCCCCAGACAGCTGGCAGGAGAGGTATGGTTCCAAGACTGGCTGGCCCACCCCCCATCTGATGATGAGGACACCATCCCAGTGGTGTGTGAGCCATGAATAGACCCTGGCACAAAGAGGCAGCCCAATTGCTAAAGAGCCATTGATGTGACTGCGGAGACTATTCTTACAGAAGGAAATGCCGTGACTGACGAATCTAACAGAACAGGAAACAGTGTACAGAAGAATGGTGGAATGGTTGGTGGCCCTTTAGTCAGTACAATGTCCTTCCCAGTAAAAAGCTGACACTACTCAATAAATAACTGAGAATCAAGTGTAAAGACCAGCATCCTTGTTGGTAACCTAAAAGAAGCCAATTTTCTCTCTTGGGAGAATGGAGAAGGCCTAAGACAAAACCAAGGATTTCCATGATAGTCACTCATCCTCAAAGCAGTTGAAGCCTCAGCTGAAGCAAGTCTTTCCTAGCAAGCTTGGGGCCCTGGCTAGGTGGACCTGGAATCCTGACACTGAGATGAGGATATCTGGGTAGATGTTCCTTGAGATTTGGGTTCCTAAGACTCTTTTTTTTTAAACTCTTAAACTTCATTTTTGAGCACTTTTAGGTTCACAGCAAAACTGATTGGAAAGTGGAGAATGTTCCCTTGTATGCACAGCCTCCCCCCTTCAACATCCAGACTCTTCAGAGCCCTCCAAGCCTACAGCAGTGAGCCTCTCCTCCCTGTCAAGACCTCTCTGCAACCCCATGGAGGAAGAAAGTGCAGACCTGTTGCCCAGCAGATCCACAGCAGCTCTCTCAGAATATTGCCCATCACCGGTATTAGCTTCACTAAGAGTCAATAGTGACTGCCCTATGCAGGCCAGGCCTGAGAGAGAAGAAGCTGTAACAGAACTTGCCTCATTGAAAGCCACAGAGATACTAAGGCCTAAAGCAGGGAAGCCAGTGGCTTTTAAATACTAGAATCTGAGAGGCGGGGATTCACAAAGATCATAACAACCATCCAGGTCAGAGTGACAGCTGGTGGGGTTTGCTTCATGGGGAGGCATGCAGATGATGAACGTAACATGGATTCTTTAGCAAAAAAATACATGTGTGAGGGTGTTATTTCACATATAATCAAAAGAAAGCAAGAATGGATCAGCAAGATCCATTTTCTCCCTGTAAAAAGCCACAATCCAGAAGCAGTTTTCAAAGTCGAGAGCCATTAACTGAAGAGATAGCTGTGTCCACAGGAAGCAAGACCCTACAACTACTTGGCAAACTCATGCTGTAACCATACCTCCACTCATTCCCCAGATGAACCTGAAACAATATACTCTCGTAACTGTTCACTGAGAATAGAGCAATACTCAGGCATTTCAAGGACTATTAGACACAGGTCTGATGGATACCCAGATAACTAAATTATCCATTTTGCCCCCTTGTTGTCATGGGAACCTATGGGGCCCAGGTAATTAGTGGACTCCCAGAATTAATGCAACCTAAAGTGAGGCTCTCGGTCTACAAATCCACCCAAAGGTCTTTTCTAAAGTTCCCAAGTACATAAATATATTTGACTTTCTTGGAAATCAAAGTAACCTTCACAATGGGTTCTTGGCCTGTGGAGTAAGAGCCATGACAGTGGGGAAATCTCTGACTTTGCCCCCCATCCCAGTCAAGATAATAAATGGAAAGTATATACCAGGAAGGTAACAAAATAGTGCTGCCCTTCTAGATCTAAAGCCAGGGAGGTCCCATTGTCAACTCCAACAGCTCCATTCATTTGTCAGGCCGCCCCCTGCAAGAAATGGATGGATCCTGGAGAAGGATCGTAGACTTCAAGTAGTAGGCTGACCGGCTGCCCTAAGAGTGGTAACAGCATCACTATGACAGATGACTATGGCCTCAGCCACATGACGAGTAGCTAGTGACCTAGCTAATACATACTTTCTTTCCCAATCAACAGAGAAGAGCAGGAAACATTAGGTTTCCCTTGGAAAAAGTAAAGTTGCACATTTACAGTTTTCTCCAAGGCTTTTTGACAATCCCACCCCACCATAATATGGTCTAGAGAGATCTAGACTTTTTGGATATTCCACAAAACATCACATGGATCCATCTGATCAGTGATATCAGGGCAATCTGGCAGGATGAGTGGGGTGGGGGTGGGGCTTGTGGAGACACTTGTGCTCCAGAGGAGGACAAGAGGGTGCTCCTGTGAATATTCAGAGACCTGTCTCTCCAGTAAAGATTGGAGGGCTCCAGTGGTCAAGGACATGCCAGGATGTTCCCTTCACAGGAGAAGGCAAACTGTTAGAATTTGAATTCCTACCATTTGGAACAAATCACAGCCCCTGGTAGGTGTCCTCATTTTGGAAGCACCATGTTCCATACCTGGGAATACTGCTCTGCCTGTACGTGGGGTGAGCAAGACATTGATGAGGAAGGGCCTCCACAAGCACTGGAATTAACATCTGAAGGCATGGCAGCACCGGCTGGAGAGCAATGCTCTATGAGGATGGTATCCCCTCCTCCAGGACAGGTTATATAATCTTTATATGGGGCTGTGGACCCCTTGATAAAGAGCACATTGGTTTGGGTGCAAGAGTGAACCATCATGATTCCCAATGACTCACACTTACAAATCTGAGCTCTAGGGGATTACAGGTCCTCTTCCTCAAAGGAGAACAATAACCATAAAAGTTAACATTTAATAAGCCGTTACTACGTGCCAGACACTATTGTTTGTGGTCTACAGGTGTCAAACCATTTAATCCCATCAAAACACTGTAGAGTACTTACTATCATCAACTTCTGGCTAATGTGGAAACCAAAGCACAAAAGGAAACTTTCCCAAGTTCACATATTTATTAAGCGTAAAACTCAACCACTATGAATACCAAAATTTATGACATGGTGAGTCAGAGAACAATCAATTGATATTGGGCAGCCAAGATCTAATGGTCACATGAGATGGTACAGTCAGGCCTTCCCCATGTAGTAGGGCTTGGAGGCAAGTCAAGAGCTAATTTATTTACAGCAAAGGCATGATGTGTCTCCAAAATCATCAGAGCTCCCTCTTGCTCTCAGCACAGGGTCTATGCAGCATCTAGAGGACCCAAGGAGTCACAAGGGCAAGATGTAAGGGGGGTTTGCATTGTGGTCTACACCAGTTAGGGGAGCATTCTTGTTCTTTGGGTAAAACTAGCAATTGTTTAGGGCCACTGTATATGGATCGGAGCTGCTCACAGATTTATTATTTATTTTTCTTTCAAAATCAAAGAGAAGCTACTTAGATCATAGGAGCCCTATGGAAGTGATAGATCCTTGCACTTCTGTGGCATTTATCTTCCAAGCTGGGTACTCATGTATCTTACAAGGTAATAGGGACCCTGCCAGGTTTTCTATATATCAGTAGGGTGCTGGCCATGATGATGTCCTGAGCACTGATTGGGTAATTACTTATCCTTGTAGAATGACTTGGGACACAGAACCAGAAAGGTGATATAACCCTGTGACAAGGCAGCGAAGATGTACAGCTGTCTCTATCACATGAAAACAAACTTCTGCTGTTTACTGCTTTTGGAGTTAGAGAAAAAAGCATTTGTCAAATCAATGAGTGCTTAGGAAGGGCCATATTGATTTGTTTCAATGAAGAGCCCACATCTTGTACAAAATTGCAATATTGAATCCCCACTTGATTAAACTTCTGATAATCTATAGTCATTCTCTGTGTTCCATCTCTCTTTTTCACTAGCTGAACTAGACAGACAACTACAAAAGTGATGAGGATCTCCACTCCCACATCTTCCAAGTCTTAAATGATACTGCAAATATTTGTAATTTCACCAGGCCTGTGGTAATGCCTTTGATTTATTCCCATTGTGAGTGGGAAAGATTCTAGAAGCTCCCACTTAGCTATTCCTAGCAATGATAATAACACTGCATTAATGAATATGAATCATCACTCCTAAGTGTGTGTATGTGTGTGTGTGTGTGTGTGTGTGTGTGTACAGTAATGGAGAAGGATCTAAGACTATATACGCTAGGTCTTCAGACACACCATTTACTAGAGAATCTCTCAGGGTGAAAGCAACAGCAAGTGTATGATCTTCTGTGGCCCATGAATTCTGGAACAGCACAGAGAGATCTTACAGGACCCAACAAATGATATTAAGAAAGGTACCTTTTCAGACTTTGAGACTTTTAAGCTCCATGACTGGAAAAGTACCAGCCTCTCCTCTGGCAGGATCGAAGGCTCGTGTTCAAGCCTTGTAGTTACAGTAGTAAAACAAAGCAGAGAATTGACCTCCAAGTTCCTACCCTGGTATGATCAGGGGCCAGGGGTCTAGAACGTGTAGCCTGAGTTCACTTCCTCAGTACTCCCAGCCTTGATTACTGTACATATGTGGCTAAAGCAATATCCAGGGAGATTTACAGGAGACTACCCCACAAGGAATCAGTGTTAGGTTGACGGTAAAGACAGAGGTAACTCCCTTTTCCTTCTTCTGGTTATTCTTAAAATAACCATAGAGTCCTTTGAGGAAGGCTAATCAGGAGATTCGAAAAACATTATTGAGTTGCTATTGCACAGATATTCTTGTGCACTCCTGGCTTCTCCATCAATCAAAGGACGCTGAATGTGGAATCAAAGAAAGAGTTGATGTCATGATCCTATCCAAGCCAGAGCTTTGCTCATCTGACCTGTCCTTGCTCAGATATACAAATCAACTTGGACCTTAATGGGTTCATCATCTGTTTCCATCCTCAGAATCTCAGATTATCCAGCCACCCCCACAGACCTTCAGACTCTGATGACCAACCACACAGTGCCTGATGCCTATTATGGTAAGCACATCCATTTTACTTTGGGGGATGAAATGTGACAACTTGGCCTCTGTCACCCCAGGAAATTACCTTATCCATTGAAATCAGGGAGTCATTTCAATTGACATGTCTTCCTTCAACAATCGCTAGCTGACTGGCTCTCCAGTCCTCAAATCAGCTATCAGGCATTGATAGATGTTCTGTCTTCAGAGTCCTCTCTGGTCAAAGCAAGGTAGAGAGACGTTAGCCACATATGTTCTACTCCAACATATTTTCTTTCCTAATACCTTTGGATTTCTTTGCTTATTTCATTCCAAACATTTTCTGCCTTCTCAGTTTGACTTAGTAAGAGCCACCTGAGACTTTATTTTGGTCACTCATCCAAATCATAATCATTACTGCCAGTGGTTAAAGCCACACTGAAATCAGAATTCTGGCACTCCTATGGATAAATCCAGCCCAATCTGAAACTATGCTTCCCCCCTTGTTCAAGCATGCATAGACCCATTCCCTATATTCTTCCCGATATGAATTAGGAAATTGCTCCAGCTCTTGGGGTGGGTAAATCCCATCCTACTGGTCTTGACTATATAATCCCTCCTCCCCATCTTCTGCCTCCAGTGTGATGGGATCTAATGTAGTTGTAGATTTAGCTATGACACAGCATGATGATGAGGTTAACTGGCTTCCCATTGAAACACAATTCCCTCCATCCTGTGAGATTCTAAGTGTTTAAACAAGGCAGTAACAAGCTCTCGGGAAGTAGAAAGGAGTGACTTCACCTGGTATGGAAAGTTTGTTGAAGTTCAATGCCTGAATTCCTACACCTGCTAAATCCATCCCAGATAACCCTAGCTAGTGCTAGTAGTTCTCTTCCTACCAACCACGGCCCTGCTGTTTCATCAGGTTTCTTCAGTGGTCGTAAGGCACACTGGTATGGAAATCCACAACTGCAGAAACACATGGCACATTTGCTTTTCAGCTATTTCCATGCTCACAGAAAGATGAGAGATTCATTCAGCCATTGGAGGAAGCCCCTGAGATTTAGTTTATACATTGAGTTATGAATTTGAAAACTTGAGCTCATCATTGTCTTTCTTTAATCTTTAATCTTTTCAGTGTCGAAAAAAAGCATGGCATGAATGCTGTTTCTTGGCAGTGGCAACTCGGCCCCTCATAGCCTCACCTTTGATGGATACCTCAGATGATAGCTGATGTAAGCTGTTTACCACTGTGCGCCACGGGCAGCCACATTCCCGTAACTGTGTAGACGCCACTGCCTTCAACACTGGATGACCAAATAAGCCCCTGCCAAATAACTTCCAATTCCTGGGGGACTCCTGACTACAACTCTAATATCAGTTTCTAAGTTCATTCACATATTTGTATCTGGCAAAAGCAAAAATCCCTACAACACTAGTGCAACTTCTGTAGGATCTTGCAAAAGAGGGCATCCATAAGGAATGTAGGCTGCAGAATAGTTTAACCCCACAAAACGGGGACGGCAACCAGGCCTCCGATTATTTGTTTCTTCTCTCTACTCTGCACAGTGCTGGATTCATCTTAAGGCTATTTCACCTCAAGGCCCTAGGAAGTTTGCCAGTAGCAATCAATGCAGGTCATGTGCGAGAAGAGAGTGGCTTTCCTTGGCTCTGTGTCATGAACGGAGAAGAACTCGAGCCAAAGCCTAGATCCAACAGAATTTCCTCATGTCCTTTTGTCATGCGAATGAGTTAAATTCTTCAATGTGCATTCATTATTGTGGATTCTACTTAAAAGACATCTTTTATATTTGAAACAACTCTCTTTCCTCTCTGGATTCTTTACTTTGTTACTACAAGGAGGCCAGGTTAGCATAAGCTTTATCAAGGCAGGCACTTAATTTTATCATTTTTTGCACCATGAAATTTCTAGTGTTCCACAAATACTCAATAAGCATATGTGCAATGAATGAGAAAGACGACTCTTTGAGAAATCTTCCCTGTAGCACTCAGAGATGCCTACGAATGGACAATCCCAGCCCATACCTGCCATGCTCTGGATTGTAGAGCATAAAATAATCTCTTTCCCTCAGTGTAGTTTTTGTTAGGTTTATTTTCCTTTGTCTCTTGTGATCTGAGTGGCCTATTAGTGGCCAGGGTTTGGATGTGGATAAAAAGGAATGAGTAAATAAGGCCTATTTTTAGCCTACACTCCCTTAATCTGTCTAGTCTATACAAATGAAGTCACCCCAGCTCTTATGTTTCCAGCAAATGAGAGATTGATCTTATGCAGGAGTTGCATTAAGACGGGACTCCAAGAACACTGAAATCCCCTGATTCCTGTCTTGGCTGGCCATGCTTCCTTCTCAAAAGGCCCTGTATGTACAATTGTGGCAACATAAGAAACACAGTACTCTCTTATTAACTAGGATTTTATGCCTGAGTAGAAGCCCAGTAAGTAAAGTTGATTCATGTGGAAGTATTTTGTTTTTCCTATACTAGTTAGGTCTAAATATTCCTGAATCAAGGAGGTTCTCCTGCCTGCTCTTTTTCTCCTGAAGCTCGAACCAGCCTCTCAGAATTCACCACAACAACGAAATGCAAAACCCACCTGCCCAAAGGACAAATGAAGAGGCCATGTTTCCTTCACAGATGAGTCACTCCCCCTCGGAACGTTGGCTTTGCTGCACACCTGCATTTGGAAGAATTCAAATCCTTGCCTTTCCTCCTCAGGAATAAGATGAGAATGGAGAGGACAGAGCCAGCACAACCCAGCTCACAGAGGCTGAGTACTCACCACTGAGGCCTAGAAGCCAAACATTTACAACAGTCAACCGCATACTTGGGTTGTGGTTTCTCTTCTATCTTCTTTGTGCACCTAAATGACAAAGGGCAGCTGATGGAGAAGCCACAGGTTTGGATGCCAGCCATACTGCCTTTTCTTTTATCCTTGGAGTCCCATCTAACAGGGAAGAGAAATTCCCATTAAAACGCGCGTGAACAGATTGCTATATATTTGGAAATAGAATGTCATCTCATCAGGTGGTTTTCAGTGCTATGTCGTCTGTCTTCCTTGCCCTGAGACAACGGCCCACGAGTCGTTTTGAAAACATCGTCACATATCATTTCCTTAGGGTTCTGGAGCAGAGGGGAGTTTGGGATTTGGGAGTTTGCTAGAAACAGATGCCAATGTAGGGATCATTGTAGACCTGGGATGTGATTTCAGGAAGGGGTCGTAGGGCTCGGAAGAAGTGAGGCAGAAAGAGGAAGGGGTTAACCCAGGGCATGTTAAAGAGCAGGTTACTGCTGAGTGCCTCTGGGGAGATGTGCAGACACACATAGAAGTACTTCTCCCTAAGATGTGAAGAAGTCAGCTTATTTATCCCCCAACTCCTATCCATCATGGCCTGTAGGCTACTCTAGGGGCATCAACTTCTCAAGTGTGGGCATGCCAGAAAAAGCCCTCAGGCAGAGATCTCCATGAGACTCTGGAAGGAAAGCTCACTCCTCAGAAGGAGAGTGAAGCTTGGGAACGTGGATAGGAGCCCCCATAGCTCCTAGTACAATACATAAACCACCATTGGTAAAGTTATCTTGGATTAAGACTCTTAACCAGATCACCTCCTGAAAATCTGATTTAAATCCTTTTTAATGTCTTCATAAGACATATAAAATCATGGTTGTATTTTTCAGCCTTCGTTGATAGAATAACATCTGTGTATGTACATTTCTTGTAGATTATCATGTCTCTCCTCACCCATTAGGAAAACATATTTATAAAATAGTGATAAAGACCACCTTTGTCATGAACCTATATTATTGTTCATAACATTCAGTAATATGCCGCATTTCTAGTCCCTTGCCTGACACAAAACAAAATTAGACAATATTTTTTGGAAGTTTACTGTGTCCCAAACACTGTTTTAAAATGCACACATGATTTAAATCACTAAATCCTTCCAATCAGTCTGGAAAGGAGGGACTTTTATTGTGCCCAATTTATAGATGAGGAAAACAAGGAGATGAGGGACTAGTTCACAGAGCAGGAAAGAGCCCATGTCTTTCCTGTCTTCAAAGCCTCATGTGATCATCGTCTCTGGCCTATGCTATGCTGCTAACAGAAGTGTAGAACCATAGATTTTGCAACCAATTTTTTTTCCCTTTTTCTTTTTTTTTAAATTTAATTTATTTTCAGTGTAACAGAATTCATTGTTTATGCACCACACCCAGTGCACCATGCAATAAGCATTCTCCATAATACTCACAACCAGGCTCCCACCCCCCACCCCTTCAAAATTGATTGTTTTTCAGAGTCCATAGTCTCTCATGGTTCATCTCCCCCTCTAATTTACCTCAACTCCCTTCTCCTCTCCATCTCCCCATGTCCTCCGTGTTATTTCTTATGCTCCACAAATAAGTGAAACCATATGATAATTGACTCTCTCTGCTTGACTTATTTCACTCAGCATAATCTCTTCCAGTCCCGTCCATGTTGATACAAAATTTGGGTATTCATCCTTTCTGATGGAGGCATAATACTCCATAGTGTATATGGACCACATCTTCCTTATCCATATATCCATTGAAGGGCATCTTGGTTCTTTCCACAGTTTGGCGACCGTGGCCATTGCTGCTATAAACATTGGGGTACAGATGGCCCTTCTTTTCACCACATCTGTATCTTTGGGGTAAATACCCAGTAGCGCAATTGCAGGGTCATAGGGAAGGTCTATTTTTAATTTCTTGAGGAATCTCCACACTGTTCTCCAGAGTGGCTGCACCAACTTGCATTCCCACCAACCGTGTAAGAGGGTTCCCCTTTCTCCACATCCTCTCCAACACACGTTGTTTCCTGTCTTGCTAATTTTGGCCATTCTAGCTGGTGTGAGGTGGTATCTCAATGTGGTTTTAATTTGTATCTCCCTGATGGCTAGTGATGATGAACATTTTTTCATGTGTCTGATAGCCATCTGTATGTCTTCATTGGAGAAGTGTCTGTTCATATCTTCTGCCCACTTTTTGATGTGATTATCTGTTTTGCGTGTGTTGAGTTTGAGAAGTTCTTTATAGATCCTGGATATCAGCCTTTTGTCTGTACTGTCATTTGCAAAAACCTTCTCCCACTCCGTGGGTTGCCTCTTTGTTTTGTTGACTGTTTCCTTTGCTGTGCAGAAGCTTTTGATCTTGATGAAGTACACAAAGATAAACTCGAAACGGATAAAGGACCTCAATGTGAGACAGGAATCCATCAGAATCCTAGAGGAGAACATAGGCAGTAACCTCTTTGATATCAGCCACAGCAACTTCTTTCAAGATATGTCTCCAAAGGCAAAGGAAACAAAAGCGAAAATGAACTTATGGGACTTCATCAAGATCAAAAGCTTCTGCAACCTATTCTTTACATATCAAAAGTCGCAGTATGGTTCTTATACTTTCCAGATCTCTAGCGATGTTTCCATGAGTCAGGGCCACAGACTAGCATCTCTGTGACTGAAAGTCAGCCCTGTGACCTATGGCACCTATACAGCTTGATGCATAGGAACGGACCATCCTTATAATCTATGTTCTGTGTCTGTTTCCCAAGGTCACCAACATCTACTCTCTTTTAGTTGGTTTTCGTTGTTTTTTCCTTTTTAAACATGTTACGTATTAGGTCTCCCTGTTCTGTGATACTACAAAATTAACCAAAGGATCAGAGAGGCTTGACTGCATTCAGTACTCTTAGGATGCATATGACTGTTATCTGGGGCCATTCCATTTTGATGATAAGAGGCGTGGAATATTTATCAATTTGCTATTTATTTCTTATGGATAAATATACAGGATTAGAACTGGATTAAGAGATTTATGGGAAATGATAAGCATTCCAAATCCCCACATTCAAAGGAAGATAATTGGTACTAGAAGTAATGGCATGATACAAAATTTTTTTAACTATTGCGCATAAAAAGCAGACTATCACAGATAATGTACCTCAGGAGTCAGAGGCTCATTATACTTCATAACATTTATTAATTTTTTCCTTGATTATATTACTTGCACTATGCTGAAAAACAGAGTTGGATGTTGGGTTTTTGAGAAATCCGGTTTAACTTGAAATGCATGGGATGCTATTCACTAACCTACTTCTACATTCTGATAACAAAATGTGTAAACATTCTGGGAGGCCCCAGGGGTTTTCAAATTTCAAACCTTTTTGCAGGGATGCCTTGAAGCATTTTAAAATAACAAACACTATCACCATCCTGTTGGTTCCAAATGTTTTTGATTTATTCCCACTTTCAGACCAAAGGAACTTATTAAAACCTGGCAATTCTTTTACTTTTGACTTTTTTAAACAAATTCTAAAAGTTTCCATGGTTAGGAGAAAAGAGCAACAGTGTAGATATTTTACCTTTTGTGGCCATTTTCTAAGTATAACCAGAATCAAAATCTCCTCATTATAGGAAAGATAATGTGTCAAAAAAACAGTTACTGTTTATTTTGGGGAGAAAATCAAGTAAAAAAATGTTAAAATATGGCAGCAGCTGTATTTTCATAACGGAACATTCCAGTTTCTCATCAATTTCATTCAGAAATCTTCCAAGAAACTTTCTGGCCCTTCAGTCCACTTTGACTAAACCAGTAAAAGAGAGCTAGGTTTATACACTGAGGTGATGGGTTCTCCAAGCTGTAACCTACTGGCTGATCAACATGGGTGCCATGTTTTTCTCCGACGCAAGCTTCTTTGATGTTGTTCACATCCTGTCAGCTCGCCAGCTGTTCACCAACCATGCAATCCACACCATTTACGTTGTTGGAATTGTCTTCTGTTCTGTTTCGAGCACATAGTTATAGTACTTTTCATTTTTTATTTTGCCATTCACTTGAGCAATCTGTAGTATTTAAAATGACAAAGCCATTTTTAGAATATTCGTACTGATGTGATTTCTACAAGGCAGGCAACGTCTGGAGGAATCTTCTGGGCAGTCAGGAATAACCTTCCAAATCCCAAGAAGGTCAGCAAGTTGGAGAGTGTTTATCACTACATCTGGAAGTGAAGGAGGACCTCCACCTACTAGTGTGTGACAGCCGGGGCCATCGGACAAAGGGTAAGCCCTCTGGGGTCATCCTTGTTACCAGCGCATGAACTCTGATGACACGACATGGTTTATAATCCTGACAAGCAAGGAACTTGAAAAGTCAATAGAACAAAGGCAAGCAAGAACAGGGATCCCTCCCTTCTCCACTTTGATCATCCTGTAAATATTTTTGTCTAATCTTTGCACGCTGTTTACTTCCTTTCTCTGCCCAGAGAACAAGAAGGCATTTTGTAACTTTAGATCTTGTTCATGGCACATACCAAGACCTCAGTAATTAATTTAGAATCTAATGACACATAAGTAAAGGCTACCTTCTTCTCTTGATAGTTCTTCTCAATAACAATAAACTGACTCGTCTTATCTGACAGCCGCATTGTTTAGCACTTTGCCCCATCGGTCTTAGGATTTTTTTTTTCCAACCAAACAAAAAAAATTTTTTTTCCAACCCACCAACATTTTTTAAATTAGTTTTAGATTTTCCCTGAGGCAGAAGATAGGTTGGTTTGCTTACTTTGGGGTTTTATTGCTTTGTAAGACATTGCATAGTTCCAAAGTCAAAGTAACATAAAAATGTTCCAAGAACATTTGTTCCCACTGCTGCTCCTTCCCTCTGCCTCCTCCCTCATCATATAGGTGGATATGCTCATTAGTTTTTGGACTAACTTTCCATTGTTTCTTTCTGAAAACATAAGCAAGCACACACACACATGTGTGCACACACATACATGCACACACAGATCATATCATCAACACTCTTCTGAACCCTGCTTTTTTCATTTAATAATACATCCTGGGATTACACGTAGCCATATATAAAGGTATTCTGTTTTCCATTTTACAGCTGCACACATATCGCCGTGTGGACATGTCATCCTTTATTCAACCAGTCCCGTAGTGATGGATATTTGCGGTGTTTCTTGCACTTTGCAATTACAAATAATACTGCAATGCCCTGTGCATACATCGTTTTTTGGCTAATCTTCTGCTAATTCTAACCAACCGACACATATAACCCATGTGATTTGCCATTTAGCCATCAGATGATCCACACAAATCTAGTGGAATCATTTCAGAGTTCAAGGTGGAGATTTTTCACCAAGGTTCAGAGAGACCAGCCCATAAGAGAAAAACACAAAACGTGAACCAAATACAGAAAAGCAACCAAGACTCGTCATGATCTCCTTTTGGGATAATAAGCCCTAGGAAAATGTGGGGTCTGAACAGTTCACACATCTAATAAACATCAAATAATAACTATGACAACACAAATGTTTAAAAACTTGTACTGCCCTGTGATCCTTTATAATCCACCTTGCGGCAATAAATGGGAATGCAAAGTGTGCTTTCTCTGATGTAATAAAAACTAGACTCAGGGAATGTGCTTAGGGAAAGTCCTGGTGACTTTTAGGACAGACTTTTTGTAGATGCATTTCATCATCTCATCTCATTTTCACGTACTACCACATAAAATAGCTTTCGAACCTAAATGCTGCCGATGGTTCCATGTTTGGTGTTCGCAAAGAATAAAACTTTTGATTTAATTTGAGGCCTCCAATGTATTGGAGGGACTGAGATTTTTAAATGTTGAACTGCATCTATTAACTTACTTTTTAACGCAGTGGATAGCTCTGCGAGGTGCTCTTTCCACTCCACTTCCTGCTTCCTTTAACATCACGTGCTTGTCATCCAAGATAACACACCCTTGTTAAATAACAACACACTATGCAATCTGAAGATCAATGAGAAAAAAAATAAAATAAAATGAGAAGTAATTCTAGTCAGCTTATGGATCTGCCCCCCAGTTTCTGTGTGTCTATGCACTGAAACAGTCTATCAGAGTGTGGGCTTTGGAATACCAGTGCCTGAAGTCATAAAGGGGTGATGCCAGTAAATATCTGAGTGACCTTTGGAAAGTTACTTAACATCATGGTACCTCAGTTTCCTCATCTGTAAAATGGAAATAAAGGTTGGGGCGCATGGGTGGTGCAGTCAGTAAAACATCTGACTTCAGCTCGGGTCACGATCTCAGGGTTGTGAGATGGAGCCCCGCATCAGACTCCACGCTTAGAGCCGTGTCTGCTGGAGATTCTCTCTCTCCCTCTCCCCTTCCTACTCTCTCTCTCTCTCATTCTCAAATAAATAAATCAGTCATTAAAAATAGAGAAAATAATGGTAGTGCCATCTTACAGGATTTTTCGACAATTAAATGAGCTACTACTTAAAGCATTTGCTCTTGGGACAGGTTAAGTTCTCCATAAATTTGCACTATTGTGAATCCTAAATTATTATTGTATTTAGGCTCATCTAGGATGGGAAACTGGTGGACCCCATGGTAAATTGGATGGCTGACCAGCTTTCAGCATGGCAGAGTGAGAACAATGACCTTCCATAGTGATAGAGGCATGAGGATGTCTAAAGACAAAGCCAGAAATTTCCCCAGGAAATACTAAGAGAACTCAGTGATGCGGGGGGGGGGGGGGCGGTAGGGAGGGGGATTCCAGAATCTCCTAAATTCTTCAGCACACAAGACAGCCACAATTATTTTGAGCCAGGAAATCGTTAGATAGTGGTTTTGAGTCACAGAGTATTCACATGAAACCGCTTTAAAACTTCAGATTCAATATCCTTTGGTAACATCATTTCTGGGATCTCCCTGTACACTCCCTTCCACAAACCTAATTTCAGGGTTTCTACTTTGTATTTTAGCATCAATGCATAAATGATATTTATTCTATTTACATCAATGCTCTGGTGATGCTCCATTTTTATTTCTTATTCTTTTTTTGGACTAGATCCATGAGGGCAATAATACTTATTCTGTTCACCCATATTTTGTCTGTTCCTATTACTGAGGAAATTGTCTTTAAAAAATGACTTGATTTGACATGAACGAATTCAGCTTTGGGGAATATTTGAGAAAGGAGGCATTAGAGTTATAAAATTATTAATATTTTTATATTTTGACAATATTTAGATACTAGGACCAGTTTTATTTTGTGCTCTGTCTGGGTTTGTGATGATAAAATTATATCATCAGAATAATGGACAGCATAATTAGTTGCCAGGTCTCTGTGAATTAGAAATCTAAGGTTTCTAATCATTAATATGATTTCATGCAATAGAGGAATCAGAACTTTTTACATCAAATCTGTTGTCTGATCACTAAGGGAATTCCTCTCATTCACCATGATTCTTGTAGTGATATTAAAATACGTAATTCATGTTGAGTCTATGGGGCTGACACATTACATCATCTTCAGAGTAAAAGAGGGAATTCTAGGAAGGTCAAAAAAGCTGCAAAAAAATCATAAGCAAATAACTAGAATTATATAGAATTCTCTAATATTAACCAGTTCTGACACAAAACTGTAGTTTAAAATAATGTTAGAAAGTGTGACTATCCTTGAACCATCCCAGCATTTAATGCAAAATAGATGGAGACAAGAAGCCCCACAAAGAATTGACGTAATAGGTATTATGTGAGACTTTTCCTGTCTTAGAAGTGCCGCTGAAGAAAACAGATCAAGTTCATATATAATCTTAGGAAGAGTGTTAGACATATCTGTTAGATTTTCTTAAAAAGAGAAAAAACATTCCATTGTCTATGGTCTGTCTCTAGGACAGGTGCCATTGCCTACATGAGAAGCAGATCTGAAGCGAGGAAGAGAATTATCACATTGGTAGTGCAGAAGCAGCGAGTGATGAGTTCTTGTCTTTCTTTCCGGTGGGAGCGGTCCCTACGAAAGAGCCCAAAGTCAAAGTGTTTACTCTTGCTGTCAGGGTTAAGAAGAGGCAGGCAATGAGTCGGTCAGCAATAACGCTGACCTTCCTAAGTGGTAGGAGTTGTGTCTTACCTGACTCCTCAGCTGACGATTCGAGGGTGGCAGGTGTCTCAGCTTCCAGGAGGACAGAGGGGAAAATGGGCAATGATAAGGTACTTCAATCTTTGAGTTAATGTACAAGGGTCCCTTTTCCACCAAAAGAGTTCCTCCCCAAACCATTTTAGAGTTCAATTCTCGAAGATCTGAAGAAACAACATGCAACTGTCCCAGGGAAATTTTTTGAAGGTCAGATGTGTCTTCCCTCCTTACTGACTGAGAGACAGAAACTTTTAGAAGGAAGAGTAAGACTGAAGTACAGAGCAGCTCAAGGGGGCAATCATGGGACAATCATGGTGAGGGTCCTGGGCACTAAAGGGCCAAGTGGAGAGAGGACAGTGGGACGTATGTACCACAAACCAGGAGAGATGTTTCTTATTTTGCCTCTTATTTTTGGATTTCCCTCTCTTTTCCCCAGAACTGGAATGGAAGGACCCATTTTTTTTATAATATATATATAGTATAAAAATACTAAATTTTTTATAATTTAACTTTATTTTAATGCCATACAAACAATATGATTTCTTTGAATCCAGTAAGCCAAGCTATCATATTATTTTCTGATCATAGTGTCATCTAACAGTTACCCTATTTGAGTAATTAGAAAAGATACATTCATATGCAAATGACCTAAATCATAAATGAGCAGCTACTCTGTTCTCATTTTAGGTCCTTACCTGCCCCAGGCAGCGAGGAGGCAAAAACAAGACTCCATATAGGTTTCATGCTCCCAGTCTTTTAATCTATACCTATAAGGAGGCTTGTGGGTGATGCTAAACCAGTTCTCTCCTCATGTGTGGGAGAAACTTTATCACTGGAATTTATTTTAAAAATCTCCGTGGAATTACTACTTTGCTGCTACCAGCCTCTGAGGCTGATTTGTAACACGCAGAAATACACACACACAGACACGCAAGCACAAGGCTGAAGCACCCAGTGTGACTTCCCACTAGCCCTGAATGAAAAGTGCTGTTTCTTTCTGATGTCCTCCATCAGCAGCGCCTATCCCTGGTGACAGATCAAGTTCTTCCTTTGTACACCTCAGGGCCTTCTTGTTGCCTCTACTAAGCCCAGGAAAATCTTGCTTTCTGACTCTTTTTCCCTGTGTCTTGCATTCAAGAAGACAGCTAGGAAGGTGTCATGCCTCATGCATGGCCTCATGCCTTAAATGTGGGCAGACACCGGGGAAAAAAGGAGAAGCAGGATGCTGGCCAGAGTTCCTCAAAAATTGGGGTACTGGGGTGGCTCAGTAGGTCAAACATCTATTTTTGGTTCCGGTCATGATCCCAGAGTCCTCGGATGGAGTCCCGTGTCAGGCTCCCTGCTCAGTGAGGAGTCTGCTTCTCTCTCTGCCCCTCCGCCCCTCCCCTGCTCATGCTCACTTTCTTTCTCAAATAAATAAATAAAATCTTTTAAAAAATTCCTCAGGTATTCCCTTCTGAAGAATAAGGATATAAAGAATATAAATACAAATAAAGAATAAAGGAGGAAGATAAAAAAAAAGACATATGGTGTTTTAATGAGGGAAGGAGAAAAATGTGTTAATGGCAAAAGAGAATTTGCTAGTGATTGCTCTAGGTATTATATGTAGCATTTTATTCTTAAATATAGAATTCATGGTTGATGCTCTTTGGGAAGTTAATTAAAAAGGTAATGATTCATGCACTCTCATGAACTCTGGGGAGTTCTTAATCTAGTTGAGAGGCAAGTTTTACATAGAAGCAACTCCCAGAAATACATTCAAATCACAAAAAAGTCAAGTCCGTAAGAACCACTGGAAACAAAACAGGGTCAGGCATATTAAATCAAGGAGAACTTCCTGGAAAAGGTAAACTTCACATGGTTCCTGCAAAGAATGACGGAAGCGTGTTGGACACTATTTGAAGGTGGCAGGAAACTTGTGAATGCAGAAACTCTGACTTTTATCATCACCTCTTGCTGTCCTGCAGACATCCCCTCCATGCCCGTGTGTGTGCACACACCAGCCCCTGGTTGTTGGGAGAGCATAGGGAAGGCGCAATCATTTTCCTCTTTCCTCCTCTGAGAACATTCAGACTCTGTATTCAGAGACCTGGAGATGATTATTACTTAACAAGTTCTATCCCTCAAGTTCTGCATTTGTTTTTCATCTGGTCTTCGGAAAACAGTGCCTTTGGCCATTAAGGCAGGTCTACCAGAAGGACTGGAGGCCCCGGGTCAGGGAGAGGCTGCAGGGCGGCAGGACAGAATGCGTTGCACATTCTACCCCCTGTCTGCGCACAGTCAACCCGTGAGCCTATGACTGTGTACAGAACGGGCGATTAAAACCACATGCTTTTATTGAAAATCAAAGCCAACAGTTAAGTGACTATTAACGTGAATACTAACATATCACTCTTTGAAAAATGGAGAAAATAAACGAAGTAAAAGGATTAGATGATCTCAACTCCCTCCCCACACGTTTTTAAAAAGCATCTTATTGGAACATTGCGTTTTAAACCGTAATAGGCAAGAATATGAGAGTGACTATTTCTCTCGGGACACAGACGACAGTCCCTTGTTATCACTCGCAGGCTAAGCAAAGACTTTTCACCTCCACCATGACGAGAACCCAGAGGTAAGATACCCCAGGCCCTCGCTCACTAATGTAACCTTCGGATTAACTTAATAATTGACTCCCGTAAATTTAATCTTGCAGAAGCCAAGTCTAGTTACTATTAAAATTCGATTTTGCTTACTTGTATTTCATTTCAATTGAGTTTACTTTTAGAGTTTTTATTCTCAAAATTTCTTTAGGGCAGTTGTTGTGATCATATTATATAATGTCACTGAAACTACGGCAATCTGAATGCAGATGTGGTGTATCATCATAATAGGACACATAATTTAAACTCAGAGGAGTTCCAAAGCCATATCCCTTCCCAGTAGCAGATCAGACTTGATACAAAGTGTGGTGGAAAGTTCTGAAGAACCAGTCAGATGTCTACCTGCTATCCTGATACAACGTCACAGGTTAAATTAATCACCACTGATGAGATGATATCACAATGCTCTACGAAGAAAGTCTGCGTGTCAGATAATCTGTTATAATTTGCGATCGTGTTTGCAAGCCTATAAACTTAAATCTTCTTTTACTTAGGTTTTGATGATGTACATGCTCAGACTTTTTAAAATCTCACCATATGATATAATCATATCAAGCTAGGATACAACTTATTTTGTTGTTGTTGTTAAAGTTGTTTGCATCTATGTTCATGAAGAATACTGGTCTTTTTCTTGTAATGTTTTAATCAGGTTTTGAGATCAGAAGTACACGGGCTTCATGAATTGGTCAATGTTCCCTTTTCCTCTGTTTTCTCTAAGATTTTGTGTAGGGTGGGGACCGTCTTCTCCTAACATGTTTGATAGAATTCACCAGTGAAGCTATCGTGGTGTGAAGTTTCACTGTGGAAATGTCTTTATTAATGAATTCAATGTATCTAAAGGTTCATCTGATTTCCCATTTCTTCCTGCCAAAATTTTGGTAACTTTTGTCTTTCGAAGAATTTGTCCATTTCTTTGAAGCAGTCAGATTTGTTGACATGAAGTTGTTTATAATATTCCCTTGTCCTCCTTCCCTAGAATTGGTATTATCTACCGCGGCACAGGCAAACACTTAGAAGCTTAAAACAAATATTTCAAGATCTCATACAGGTTCCTAGGTTCTGGGTCAGGAGTTCCAAAGTGTGGTAGCTGGGTGGCCCTGGCCCAGGGGCTCTCATGAAGCTGCATGCTGCCAGATGTTGGAGGGAGGCCGTAGCCATTGGAAGGGTTCACTAGAATGCAGAATTTGCCATCAGGGCAGCTCACACATGAGTCAGACAGATTAGGATTGGTTGCTGGCAGGAGTTCCTTGTCATGTGAACCTTGCCACTAGGCTTCTTATCTGTGTTCACAACATGACAGCTGGCTGCTCCCAGAGTGGGGGATTCAATGACGAACAAGGTGGACGACACAATGTCTTTGAGGCCTGGCCTTGGGAGTCACACTTGGTGAGTTTCATTAGATCTTTTCGTCATGCTTGCGAGCTCTATTAATGTAAAATTCCTACTGAAGTAGGACCACCAGGAGGTGGGGATGGTTGGGGCAGTCTCAGAGGCTGGCTAATAAACATTTATTACTCAAGATGCATCATTCTCAGTATTTGTAATTTGTGCCCTCATACTCTTTTTATTGTTTTTTCCTTCATTGGTCCAGTAAAGGTTTCTGTAATTTTATTGATATTTTCAGAGACCCACTTTTTGGCTCTAAGTTTCTTAATTAGTCATCTGTTTTCTATTTCACTCATTTCTGTTATTTTCTTCCTTTTACTTTCTTTGTAGTTATCTCCTTTCTCACTCTTTAAGGTGAAAGTTTCCGTCACTGATTTTAGAATTTTCTTCTTTTCCAATAGACATATTTAAAACTCTAAATTTCCTGGGGGGTCTGGGTGGCTAAGTCAGTTAAGCATCCCTTTAAAAAAAAAAAAAGATTTTATTTATTTATTTGACAGAGAGCACAGCAGGGGAACAGCAGAGGGAGAGGGAGAAGCGGCAGCTTTCCCCAACCAGCCTGATGCTGGGCTCAATCCCAGGACCCTGGGATCATGACCTGAGCCGAAGGCAGATGCTTAACTGACTGAGCCCCCCGGGGTGCCTGAGCGTCTGACTCCTGATTTAGGTTCAGCCCATGATCTCAGAGTTGTGAGATCAAGCCCCGCGTTGTGCTCCACAGCCTCAGGGGGAGTCTGCTTGCATTTTCTCCCTCTCCCTCTCTCTGTCCCTACCCCCCACTCACATGCTCCTTCTTTCTCTAAAATAAATAAATGAATCTTAAAAAAAAACAAACTTCTAAATTATCTCTTAAGCGCTATCTTAGCTGTAGTCCCCAAATTTTGTCACACTGCTTCTTTCATTCACCTCAAAATATTTTCTGACTTGCCTTGTGATTGCTTCTTCAAGCCATTCACTATTTAGAAACATGTGACTTAATTTGCAAGTATTTGGGGATTTTACTAATATTTATTATTTATTTCTAATTAATTTCACTGTTCTCAGAGAACATATTCTGCAATAATTAAACTTTTTAACTATGGAGACTTGGTTTATGGAGAATTTACTGCACCTGGAAAGAATGTGTTCTGTGTTGTTGAATGAGTTGCTCTAGAACTATCAGTTATGCCAAGTTGGTTGATATTTTAAGCATTCTATATTCTTATTGACTTTTCTTGTCTACTTGTTCTGTGATTTACTGAAAGAGGATTGTTAAAATCTCTAGTTATGATTTTTTTTTCTATTTTATTTATGTGTTTTGAAGCTCTGTTTTTAGGTACATATCCGTTGAGGTTTGATGCCCTCTCTTAATGAGCTCACCCCGTGATCACCATGAAATGTCCCTCTTTATACCCAGTAATATTGCTTGTCCTGAAGTCTACTTTTTCTCCTACTAATACAGCCGCTCCCCACTTTTGCTTCTTCATGAATAGTATTTGCCTGCTGTATCTGTTTTTACCCTTTTTGTGTGTAACTCATCTATTTCTTCATATGTAAGTAGGTTTCTTTGAACAGAAAACATGGTTTTTATGTCCCCAGTCTGACAACTTCTGTATTTCATTTCTATTGGTACCATGTCTTCATGAAAGAGGGGTAGAGAGGAGCCAGACCTCCCAACAAGAGGCAAATGACCATCCAAAAAGGCAGATCAGGCCAGAGGGACTTCTGGGCAGGCTGTTGAGAGGAGTCAAGAAGGTCAGGACCCCACAGGAGCCCAGGAGACGCTCAGTGTGAGATTTCAGACATGGGGCCACCACTAGTCCTGCAGGGGGAGCTGGTCAGAGGTGTCCTTGAAGCAACTTCTGCCTGACCGCCCTAGAACAGAGAGTGGCAACATTTTCCGTAAAGGGTCAGGTAGTAAATATTTTAGATTTTAGGGGCAGGATTTTGCCCACTGAACTTAGTTTGCTTATCCCTGCCCTAGATTATTCTCTGGTCCTGGTCTGGGTTTTGGCCTTTCATGTCCATTTCATTTCTTCTCCACCATAAAGAGACGCATTAGTTATTTGTCCCATTCTTATCCTGCGTCTACAGAACAGCACGCGAGTCTCCCTCGCCATCCTCATTGCCCTCGCCATGCTTTTCCTCCCCGCCCCTGTGGTGCTGCTGGTGTGGCGAGAACCGGTGCCCCCCCCCCCGCCCCCATGCCTCCCTTACCCTGGGCTTTCCAGTTTCTAGAATTCTCTCAAGCCAGGCTGCTTGTGGCTCTTCCTCCTGGTGCAGCTACTGCATCCGAACGAGACCAAGGCAGCCTAAACCGCAGGCCCCAGGAGCCGGCCCCAGGAACGAGAGGGAAGAGTAAGGAAAACAAAGTGGATGTGATTCCCGGATATTCTGGGAAGTACGACAGCCTGAGGCAACTCCAGCTTTTTTAAGCACAGTATTTAGACCATTTAATTCTTTCTCAGCGTGGTTGGACGTAGTCTACCATCTTGCTATGTATTTGTGTTGTTTGTCATGTTTTTTCTTTCTTTTTTTTCCTGTTCCTTTTTTGGGGGAGTATTTTGGGATATTATGCTTTTTATTCACTTATGAATTATTGGCGATTCTAAGTTGTTTTTTTTAAAGATCTTATTTATCTGACAGAGAGAGAGAGAGATCACAAGTAGGCAGAGAAGCAGGCAGAGAGAGAGGGGGAAGCAGGCTCCCTGCTGAGCAGAGAGCCCGATGCGGGACTCGATCCCAGGACCCTGAGATCACGACCTGAGCTGAAGGCAGAGGCTTTAACCCACTGAGCCACCCAGGTGCCCAGTTTTTTAATGGTTGTTCCAGAGTTTATAAACATCTTCAGGTTGTAACTGACAGCGCTCAAATAATATCACATGATTTTATGTATAATAAAAAACTATGAAACAATAGAAATCCAATGTCCATAATTCATCCTTTGTGCTAGTGTTGTCATGCTTTTGCTTCTACCTCCATTATAAAATTCAGTATGCTTTATTTAAGCACTTATCTTTTAAAGACATTTAAATACTTATCCACATACTGACTTTTTGTGTTGGTTTTCCAAGTTTCCATTTGTTATCATTATTCTTTCTCCTTAGAGAATTCCTTTACTATTTTTTGTGCTATACATTTATGAACAACATATTCTCTCAGCTTTTTTGGTCTAAAAAATAATTTCTTTCTTCTTCATCAATTTCTAAAACACATTTTCATCAGATACAGAATTCTACATTGAGGGTGCCTGGGTGGCTCAGTCTTTAAGCATCTGCCTTCAGTCAGGTCATGGTCCTAGGGTCCCGGGATCAAGCCCGGCACTCGGCTCCCTGCTCAGAGGGAAGCCGGCTTCTCTCTCTCCCACTCCCCCTGCTTGTGTTTCCTCTCTTGCTCTGTCTCTGTCAAATAAATAAATAAAATCTTAAAAAAAAAAAAAACTACATTGACTCTTTTTTTTTTTTTAATTTCAGCACTTAACATGATTAATTTATTAGATTCTGGCTTCCACTGTTGCTCTTAAAAGTCTCTTGTCCTTTTTATCTTTGCTTCCCTGTAGGTAACATGTCTGTCTTTCTTCTGGCTTCTCTAAGTCCTTCTCTTCTCCCTAGTTTTCAGTGATTTGATTATGATATGACTTGATGTTGTTTACTGTATTTAATATTATTTAGCTTCTTGCATGTGAGAACTTCTGGTCATTATTTCTTCAGTTTCTTCCAATCCCCTTTTTCTGGACCTCTGCATCTTATCACCTTTATATTGTGACACAGCTAACTGAGCTAACTCAGCTCCCCGCTGAGCAGAGAGCCCGATGCGGGACTCGATCCCAGGACCCCGGGATCATGACCTGAGCTGAAGGCAGAGGCTTTAACCCACTGAGCCACCCAGGCGCCCCAATGCTTGGAATATTTTTGTCTTCCTTTAAAGAGTGCTGAGTTTTGTCTCACCGACAATGTAAGTGCTTTTCAGCAGAAAGACAACACAATTGTAGGGCTTACCTCATTTGTTCCTCTTTTCTCAGGATCACAATCCTAACCTGTCCATTCTCTAATATCTAAAAACAGGATTTTGGTTTTTTTCTCCTCCCCCCCCCCATTTTTTCTAGTTGTTCTTGGTGATACAGCAATTCCTGTACCAAATACTCCATCATGGTTGGAAGCAAAAGGCCTAAATTCCTGACTGAGTTATTGGCTAGCTAAATAAAACCAATCTAGTAATCTAGTTTAATATTGTATCATCTGAAATTTGAAGATACTACTTCATAACTAGTTATTTTTTTCTGTATTACCATGAGATGTGAAAGTTCCATTAGTTTGTGGTTGTGTGAATCTTGATTTTGTTCCACTGGCAGTTACGGCTTCATAGTAACATACATTCCTTCAGAGTCGGAGCGCCTGGGTTAAAGACTCATTTGGTTTTTGGTTTTTGTTGTTGTTATTGTTTTTTTTGCTTTTCTCTTTTTTTTTTTATTTCATTTCTTTTCAGCGTAACAGAGTTCATAGTTTTACAGCACACCCAGTGCTCCATGCAATGCGTGCCCTCCATAATACCCACCACCTGGCTCCCCCAACCTCCCACCCCCTGCCCCTTCAAAACCCTCAGGTTATTTTTCAGAGTCCATAGTCTCTCATGGTTCATCTCCCCCCCAATTTCCCTCAACTCCCTTCTCCTCTCCATCTCCCCATGTCCTCCGTGTTATTTCTTATGCTCCACAAATAAGTGAAACCATATGATAATTGACTCTCTCTGCTTGACTTATTTCACTCAGCATAATCTCTTCCAGTCCCGTCCATGTTGCTACAAAA
>PISX010018681.1:0-39981 GCA_004024625.1 Mellivora capensis | reverse complement strand
AATGGCCCTTACTCCTCCACAGTTAATGGGAGAGCAAATAGGTGAACATTTATACTCTCTGATTTGAGGGGCAGTGGGAAGCCTCTGTCCCCATGTCCACGCCTGGTGGGGGGATCCTATCAGTGTGATCAGGATGGTCACCGTCAGTGATGCTCCTTGCAGATGCCAGAAAGGAAAATGTGTGAGGTTGTTCTGGAAAAGTCCCTGCTTGCTGGCTGTTGCCCGAGTCCTGTGGTCTCCAGACAGTAGAGACTGAGGTGAACAAAGAGGCTGAAATGGAGGGGAGAGGCAGGAGAAGTTCAGGCCATGGGTGTGGGGGAGGTGGCACTGAAATCAGGTCTTGGGGGCCGCCAAGGGGCAGCTGAGGCAGCAAGAGAAATGGAGGATGAGACATGGCTTCCAGAGACCGACATGGCCGACCTGGGCTGCTCTGGGAGGAGGACATGGTGTGTGCCTCTGACCCTGGCTTCTTTTTTTTCTTAAAGATTTTATTTATTTATTTGACAGAAAGAGACACAGCGAGAGAGGGAACACAAGCAGGGGGAGTGGGAGAGGGGGAAGCAGACTTCCTGCTGAGCAGGGAGCCCGATGTGGGGCTCCATCCCAGGACCCTGAGATCATGACCTGAGCCGAAGGCAGAGGCTGAACCGACTGAGCTACCCAGGCGCCCTCTGACCCTGACTTCTGCTGGCATTTCTGACTTCTGCCCCTGCAGTCAAAGGCAGGCACAGCAAGGGGTGTGTGTGTGTACAAGTGCATATCCACACCCTTGTAAGTGCATGGGTGCAAGTGTGCACATACGTGTGTATTGTGCATCTGTGCATGGATGGGTGAGAGTGTTGTAAGTGTGCACGTGTGAGTGTGTTTGTGCATGTGCGTGCATGTGTGAGAGTAGTGTATTGGTAGGTGGGTGCTTTATGTGTCTATGAGTCAGCAGGTGTGAGAGTGTGGCTGTGTGTGTATATGAGTGCATGTGTCCAAGTGTGAGTAGGCATGTGCCTGTGAGCATGAGTGTGAGCAGATATGTGTGTGAGTGCAGTAATGGAGCATGAGTCTGTGTGAGTGTGTGTAGGGGGTGTGTGTGAGTGTGTGTTGGGTGTTGGAAGGGAGGCCTGGTGTTTGGCTCAGGAGAGTGGCTGGAAGGTTCTGTCTGATGCAGATGGGCCCTGGGGAGCCAGCAGGTTCAGAGGGCTCCAGGCGAGGCGGGAGACAGGCTGGAGCCAGGGGAGGCAGTCGAGAGCAGCTGCCTCGAAGCTGGGGAGTGAATGGAGGAGCCTGGAAGGTGTCCAGCCCTCGGCAGCCATAGCAGAATGTTCTCGCCTCTTCCACTCCCCGCTCCCGCCAGCAGCCAGCAGAATGCTGTGGCTCTGAAGTCAGGCAGAGCGAGGTCCAGGGCTCACCCACGTCTCTGAGGGTCTGCCCTCAGCTGGGAGGCAGGACCAGCACCCTCGGGAGCCGAGTGGAACCCGGGAGGGTGAAGGAGAGCTGCAGTGCCTGGAGCGCTCCAGGGAGCCAAGGAGGGCCCAGGCCCCCAGGGAAGGGCCTTGCACCTGCAAACATGTGGCTTCCTCACACGACCCTGCATCCACCTTTTAAGGGGCAGAGCCCCCAAGCTGACCTAGCACCATGCACTCAGCCCGCGGGGCAGCACAGGGTTCTAGAGCACGCCTCCCCATGCTGGGCCGTGCCTCGTCGCCTCCACTGTCTGTCTCCCCTCCACCCTCTATCCCTTCCAGAGGTTCAAGGGAATGACACAAGGAGAGAAGGCATCCTCGTCATGTCCCTGCGGAGCACTACCTCGTGGCAGAAGTTCTTGGGTTCCTGAATTCTGGTCACTCAAAGAACAGACACGGATGTCGGTTCACGTACCAGCGCCGCTGGCAGCGAGACAGTGACGACATAGGGCGAGTGTACGGCATAGTCGGGCGTGAGTCTTCGTCTGACCAACAAACATTTATTAGGCACCAACCAGGGCCTGGAAATGGCTAAGACAGCCCGTGTCTGCAAAGGGCCCACAGTGAGTAAGAACAGAGGAGGACAGTGCCATGTGTCAGATGCAGGGAGGCGAGGGGGGCGAGGGGGGCGAGGGGGTGGTATCCCCTGCCTCCACGGCTCTTCCAGCCCTTTGCTCCCATTCATGGCTGGGATGCCCCTCTGCCCTCTCCTACCCTGCTAGGGCACCAGCCCAGACCCTGGCCCTCCCTCCTCTCCTCTTCTGAGGGACTCCTGCAGCCCTTGTCTCCCTGCCATGGAACTGAGTGTCTGCTAGCTTTATCTAGTGCAATGGACCCATCTCCACCGTCAGACTCTGTCTCCTCCAGGGCACAGGCTCAATTTCACATTCCTCAGACACCCGTGGCCTAGGCTGGGACACATTCATCTTTATTGATGCTTAAGCCGGGGGGGTCCTTTGTCTGTGCCCTGACCCCACCCCCATCCCAACCCCCTCCCCGGGCTAAACCGCAGAGGAAATCCTAAGTGCTGAGTCAGGGCCCAGCCTTGGCAAGCAGGATGGCGTCTCATTAAATGGGGACAGGACACAGACTCCCTGCAGCATTCATGGGATCGATGTCCAAGGCGCAGCTGCCATGTAGGTTCCAAAAATTTGCAGTTGGGGATCATTGTGAAACTTGATTGCTCTGTCTTGGGGACTTCTTGAAGTCCAACTCCACAATAAAGCCAATCAGACTCAACCATCAAATGTCAAATAGGAGCTAATGAACCATTCACGGGCTTGGGAGAGAAATCAGGCAATCTCTTATTTCACGATCATCCCTTCCAAATATTGAATCTGAACTGTAAGCAGAATCCGCCGTAATTGCATCCCCCTCCTGTCGGGCATGGGGGATCATTGGCATTCTGGGCATGTCTCCGCTTTCTGGAGAGAGGCTTGACGAGCCAACCCACTGCTTTCCAGAGGCACGTGCTTCTGGGGCATTGCGCTGACAGGCAGCAGGCAGGGAGCGCCGGGATTCCTCCGGGCCTTGTGGTTGAGCTTGTCAAGCTTGGTGTTGGCCGGGCATCCCAAGTACTCACGCGGCATCCGCTTTGTGGGGAAGGACATCTGCGTGGAGGGAGGGGGACCCCCTCACAGAAGCCCCCCCTGGGAGCTTGGGTGAACTTCAGGAGGGTGGGTGGGGCCAGGGACAGTGCCATGTGTCTGGTCCCTGTCTCTCTGTCAGCTGCATTAGGGTCTGCAACGACTTGCGTCTTGGCCCACCTGAGGCCCCAGTACGTGCGCTGCTCCCTGTGCCCATCTCAAACGTCCTGCTGGGTGATGAGGGTTGTCTCCTCTACTTGGAGCAGTGCTGTGATGCAGGACGTGATCCCTTTCACTGTCATTCCCGCAGGAAGCTACGGTAGCACAGTGGTGAGTCATTCCCTGTGTTGGAGACGGCTGGTTGCGCCCTGGAGTTCACTCTCCCCTCCCAAACCGTACAGTCGTGGTTGGAAAGCCGCTGTGGAGCAGGAGACAGGCAGCCAGGCTTGGTCAGGCAACTAGCTCCCATCCCTAGAATATGTGAGGAAGTGATGTGGGCCGCTTGTCGTTCAAGGCTCTGGAGAGGCAACGTGCCTCCTCCCATCTTGTTTTCCTCTTTTGCTGATTCGTTGCCAATGATGACAAGGCTCTCCAAGATGGCAGAGTCCCAAGATGGAAGGGGTGAGGGTCCTTCCACGGACACCTTCAGGATAAGGGCTGTGGTGGACAGAGTGCCCTGAAGAGTTCCACTTCTTGTCCCTCCGAGCATCTTACTGTGATGTGCACTCACAACTCCCCCCACAAAGGTGGAGTGTGCTGCTCCCATCGGTGGAATGAGGGAGCAGTAAAATGGGGCAAAAGTCCCAAGTCAAAATGTCATAAGACCCTGCATGTTTCTCTGTGTTTGTTTATCTCTATGCCGTCTGCGCCCGAGCATTCCTGGCTCCTCTGCCGCTGGAGTTTTGGGGTTGCTTGTTACACAGCATTAGGACGATAGGTAGCAGACACAGCGGTCTACTAACCGGGAAGGACTCTACCTTGGACTGTGATGGGAGAGAGGAATTTCTGTCCTGCATGTTGGGGTTGACCTGTACTAGCCATTTGGCTTACCCTAATTAAAGGCCCCACTACTTCTCTGCACCCCTCGCCATCACTTCAGGATGAAGGGTCCAGAAAAATCTGGCTGCTGGATGCCTCTCCAGCTCCACCGAGCACATCTCTCCCCTCCCCTTCTACACACTAGCTGCACTGGCTTTCCCCCAGGAGCCCAGATGCTGCAGACAGCCTCCAACAGTATGATCTTATCTTGTAGTTTTCCCCTCTGCTTGAAACACCCCTCCTCCCGACTGAGCGTGACGCTCAGCTAAAACGGGCCTTCTTCTGGCAAGCTGGTCCTTTTTCTCAGAGGAGGTGGGTCCCTGTTAAGATGGTCCCAAATCTCTCGGTGCTTCCTCATGGGCACTCAGTGCCTTGATGACTCCCACCTGGGTGTGTCTTCTTGAACTTCTCCGTCTCTTCTCCACCTCCCGTGTGGTGTACCTCCCGTGTGGTGTGCCTCCCATGGGCACGTACCTGACGCATTGCACCTGCTTACTGAGTATTTCTTGAATATATGGGTGACACAAGTGGTGTAAGTGACATTCTCTAGACTAGGGTTACCCAGCTTTTCTAACAGACACCTCTAGCCTGGGAGAACATATTAGGGACCCCCTTCGGCACCTGTTGCCCAGTTGAATGTTCATTTCCTTCTGAACCTTATTCCCCAGCTGAAGCTTTCCAGTGGCCGTTCAGTGGGGCGGATGGGCTCTGCTGCCCGTCTGCCTGGGTCCAAGGCCTGGCTCTTAGTGAGTGTGGCATCTCCAGCAAGCTTTGTAATACCTTCCTGCCTCAGTTTCCTCATCTGTAAAGTGAGGATCGTGAGAGTACCCTTCTCATAGGATTGCTCTGAGGAATACACCAGCACATTAGGTGCAAGTTATAAAAGCGTACGCTACGATCATTCAAAGGCAAGGACTGTCTTTTATCATTTTCGTATCTCCTTTATGCTGGTGGAAAGAATGTGCTCAATAAATGCCTTAAAAAAAAAAAATCCCAGGGATGCCTGGGTGGCTCAGTTGGTTAAGCGACTGCCTTCGGCTCGGGTCATGATCCTGGTGTCCTGGAATCGAGTCCCACATCGGGCTCCTTGCTCAGTGGGGAGCCTGCTTCTCCCTCTGCCTCTGCCTGCCACTCTGCCTGCCCGTGCTCGCTCGCTCTCTCTCCCTCTCTCTGACAAATAAATAAATTTTAAAAAAATTAAAAAAAATCCCAGAGGTTTTTAAACTCACACCCACACTTTTTTCTTTAAGAACCCTTTTAGGTTTACAACACAACTGAGAGGAAGGGGCAGAGATTCCCCATGTCCCTCTTGCCCCCCACCCGTGCACCGCCTCCCATCACCAACATTGCTCACCACACGGCATAGTGGTTTTTTTTTTTTTTTTAACCAAGGATGAACTCATAATGGCACATCATAACCACCCAAAGTTAAAGTTTATAGTTTATCTTAGGGTTCACTCTTGGTGCGGAATATTCTGTGGGTTTGGACAAACGTAGAATGATGTAGATCCATCATTTTAAGTCATACAAAGTCCCTGTCCTCCCCTCCCCCTCCTCCTGCTTCTTTTCCCTTTTTTTGCCCCCGTTATGCCCTGAACCTGGGCTCATTTCCACTGGGTCTCACAAGAGCGCTTCTCTGGGTGGAGAGGCTGGTGTCGGTTGAACGGTCTTTTTCTGATCGTTTTCCTCCGGGCTTTTCAGGAAGCCAACTCGGTTCTTAGAGAGAGTGCTCAATACGGTCGATATATACACGAGTCCTCTTGGCAAGAGCCTTGCCTTCAGCTTGTTTAGGACAACGCCAGCAGCAGCATACCAGGCAACATGGGCTCTTCCAGTTTTGCTGTAGTGATGTTGACAGGACATTCTTTTCCTGTGTGAACAGTGCTCCAGTGCCTGCATTCCTCGACATATCTTCTTTGCAGATTTGCACGGGACAACTCTATGTTTTCCAGAAGGCCTGCCTCCCCTCTTCCCCTGGTGTTTGTCATTTTTGGCAAATTACCGGGAGGCGGTGGTTCCCAGCAAAAGGCGGTAAACGCCTTTTGAGGGAGAGAATCAGAAAAAGTCATGCAAATAGCATGGAGAAGAAAAGATCAGCACGTAGACCTTGAAACAACCATTCAACTCCAGACCCGGCTCCTGTCCCGTGGTTACCGCCGTGTTTCCCTTGCTCAGTCTGGGCTAGAAACAATCATCAGAGAGAATGAATTTCATGGTGTTCCTTTTGTACCTTCTTTGGACCCCACATGGCACCCCAGCTTGGTCCCCAATTTCCTTCCCTTGTCACTTGCTACTCCCGGGGCTCCTGAAGAAATGGCACAGAATCGTCAGTGATTGGAATTCTCTGAGCTTCGCTGAACACCCTGAGTGGTGCATTTGAATGGCAGAGTTCATTACCGTATGTTCTGACCTGTTCAATAAAAAATCCATCGGTTTTTAAATTTAATTTTATTTATTTATTTGACAGAGAGATCACAAGTAGGCAGAGAGGCAGGCAGAGAGAGGGGGGGAAAGCAGGCTCCCTGCTGAGCAGAGAGCCCGATGCAGGGCTCGATCCCAGGACCTTGAGACCATGACCTGAGCCAAAGGCAGAGGCTTAACCCACTGAGCCACCCAGGTGCCCCTCCATCTTTATTTTTAAAAACTATTTTATTTGTTTGTCAGAGAGAGAGAGAGAGAGAGGCGAGCGAGAGAGAACACAAGCAGGGGAAGAAGCAGGCAGAGGGAGGAGCAGGTTCTCTGCTGAGCCAGGAGCCTGACATGGGGCTCGATCCCAGGACCCTGGGATCATGACCTGAGCTGAAGGCAGACATTTAACGACTGAGCCACCCAGGCGCCCCTCCACTGTGTTATTGATACCAACGTCTCCCACTGTCGCTCTTCTTTCTCCCATGATTCGGGAAAAGACTTGGCAGCAATTTGGGAGGTTGTGACCTTCCTGGAAGTTGTCACCATCATATCAACACTCGGCAGCGACGGAGCGCTTCGTTTCTGACCAGTGGTCTGTATTTTACCTGCATTCATTACCTCGAAATACCTCCATGAGGTGGTTCTGCCCCATATCAGAGACGCAGAAATGGAGGCCCCGAGGGATGATGCGCCCAGGGTGGCAGAGCCAGGATCCCTGACTAGAGAACACACCCGGGACAGGTGTGGGACCTCCCAGGGTGCCACAGGTGTCTTGGCTTGGCAAAAGTGCCCCGGGAGACCTGCATGACAGCCCGTTCCTTCAAAAACAGTTGTGCAGGTGTTTTACCCCGTGCTAGTGTATTTGGCCCAAGTGGATGTCCTTAGCAGGAAGTTGTGACGTCAGGTGACACGTCGGTAGCAATTACTAAGTGCGGGGCGTGGTTGTAAGAGCTTGGCAGGTATGAGCCAGTTTAATGCCGACATCAACCTGATGATGTATTAATGATCCTCTCCATGGTGCAGATGAGAAAACGGACGCACAGCGAGGTCTCCCCCAGAAATCTCTCGGGGGCCCCAGACGGCTGCAGGCTGCTTCTCAAGAGGAGGCTTTGGTTTCAGACAAGAACGTATTCTACACGCTCCTTGAAGAAGCCCTGACAGATCCCCCAGCATCTGTGAAATGTCTTCACAATCAGGTGAGTCTTTTTTTTTTTAAATTAAAAATTAAGAACTCTTGTCCTTCAAAAGACACTGTTAAGAGAATGAAAAGGCGAGCACTGGCCTGGGAGAAAATATTTGCAAATCACATATCTATAGAAGGTTTGAAACCAGACTATTAAAAAAAAACTCTCAAAAAGCAACAACAAGAAAATAAACAACCCGATTTCCCCCCAAATAACCCAATTTTTAAAAATGGGCAAAGTTTGACGCCTAGATTCTTTTCTTCCTCCCTCTCTCCCCCTCCCCTTCTTTCTTCCTTCCTTCCTCTTCCTTTTTTCCTTTCTTCTTCTTTCTTACTACGTTCAGTTAGCCAACATATAGCGCTTGGCTCTAAGGTAAACTAGATGAATGAGTCTTCTTTTTTTTTTTTTTTAAAGATTTTATTTATTTATTTGACAGAGATGACAAGTGGGCAGAGAGAGAGAGGAGGAAGCAGGCTCCCCGCCAAGCAGAGATCCCGATGCGGGGCTGGATCCCAGACCTGAGCCGAAGGCAGAGGCTTAACCCATTGAGCCACCCAGGCTCCCAGATGAGTGATGATTCTTAAGCTTGTTATCTGTAAAAGAAGGACAATGTGGCCAAATTCCCTGAGTTGCTAAAAAAGAAAACGTTACAGTGCAAATGGAACTATACTCTGAAAATAAAATAAAATAATGGGCAAAAGAGTTAAACAGACACTTCAACCAAGAAGTTCAATAGACGGCAAATAAGGAAGTGAAAACGCGCTCACCTGTCACGGTTTGAGGCGGATCCCGTCCGTGCGGAGCTCCCGGGCACTGATCAGAGGAGTGGCAGTGTAGGGGCTCACATTTGTTAGCAAGGGGGGGCAGGAATCGGAGCCCTCCTCCACTGCTGGCGGGAACATGAAGCCGTAAAACCATTTTGGAAGACAATTTGGCGGTTTTGGAAAAAGCTAGTCTTACACGTATCTTAGGATCCCAGCTATTGCCAGGTAAACCCTCCTCAGTGTTTATCTGAGAGAAACGGAAGCGCATCTCCGTGGGAAAACTTGAACGTGAATGTTCAGAGGAGCTTTATTTGTAAGAGCCCATCCAATGCATGGACAAACAACCTTTGGGATATAAAATAGATGAAATTAGAGGAAATGCAGACACATCCCTATTAACTGAAAGCAGATCGGTGGTTGCCTGGAGTGAAGGGGTCAGACTTCAAAGGGGCGTGAGGAAATTTTAGGAGGGATGGAGAAGTTTACTCTCTGGGGTGGCAGTGGCTTCACAGGTGTGTACATTCCCCCAGGCTTGCCCGTTTTGTCTGTCAGTTACACCTCAATAGAACCAAGGAAAATGAGATTCATAGGTGAAGGCGGGGTTTATGAGAGCTGTTGGAGGCCCTGAGTGGTTCAACTCTGGCTCCCTCTAGGTTATTGCTTAATAAAAAACTATTTTTAAAAATCAGTCTCCAATAGAGGCCAGGTCCTCCCCATTCTACTTGCATTTCATCTTCTCGGGACCTGGAAGGAGCGTGGGCAAGCAGGTGTCCCCCAAAAGAGCATGGAGTGGGGCAGGGCTTCGGAAAACCCCTTCCCATCTCCATTACAGCTTTCAGCTTTACAGGTGTGTTGTCCTGGCCCTTTTAGAAAGTGAATTCCGTGGAGCATTTCCCTAGACCTCCTTCTAGATGCTGGAGTGGAGGGGAGGGAGGTGAAGATCAGTGTGTTTGAGGGACGCCGGCAGCTGGCTGTGCCAGCCTCCTGGCTGAGAGCTAAGCTGGGGATGGGGGGGTCTCGGGGGGCAGGTCCCTGGGTGTTTGCTCTGTGTGTTCGTCATCTTCCAGCTCCCTGGGGACGTGGGGCTGTCTCATGCATACCGCAGCCTGTCTCCGGTGTAGGCAAAGTCGGCAGGCAGACAGGGCTCAGCAGAGACAATGCGTCTGTTCACGGTCTGGTGCTCTTGCCCTCCCTGCACCAACTCAAGTGAGGATTTTTAATGATGCTCAGACATGGTTTGAAATGGAAATCACCACCGGATCCCACCCCCAGCCTCTTGGGGTATGTGTGTGTGTAGGACACAAACCCACAGCAGACGCCACTTGGCTCCCAACCCACCTCTAAGGGCAGCTGGGTAAGTTCCCCTCTTCTGGCTCGCCAGTCCTTCGAAGTTCTTGCCGGATGGATGGACAAAGCCGGGCTCAGCAGGAGCTGAGTTGTGAGTCTCCAGCCGGACCAGCTGATAGTGTAGACAGCAGAAGGAATGGGCTCTGGAGGCAGGAGGGAATGAGGGACTGGCGAAGTGAGCATGTGTGTCCTTGGCCTTCCTTGACCTCCACCTAATGGATGCCAGCAGCATTGACCACCCCACTGCCCCCACCAAAGTCAGGACAACCACAATTGTCCCCAGGCATTGCCAAATGTCCCCTGGGGGAGGGATCATCCCGGTAGAGAGCCACTGGACGAACCAGTTTTGACCTCAGCTGCATCGCCTGTGAAATGGCCACACTGAACCTCCTCGAGGCAGAAGGTTGGGCTAGACCTGCACTATCCAATATGGCAACCACGAGTCACAGGGGCCTCCCGAACTCTTGAAACGCGGCTCATGTGGCAGAGATGTCCTACGTGGGTAAAACACAGGCTGCATTTGGAAGACTGGGTATGATGAAAATCATGCAAAAAATCTCATTCATAATTTTCACATGGCTTCCATGTTGAAATGATATTTTGGATGTATAATAAACTAAAAAATATTAAAATGAATTTCACCAGTTCCTTTTTACTTTTTAAAATGTGACCCTGAGGAAATCTACGATGACTTAAGTATCTCACACCGCACTTCTATCAGGCAGTGTTGGTGTAGAGAAGAGACAAATGTGAATCAAGGAGTCACCAGGGAGCGTTGCCAAGAGGACGTGCTGCTCATAAGGGCAGGGAGGACACCGAGCTGGGAGTGGTGGAAGACACTGACAAGGAACGCGTGTGGCAGAAGGGAGCGCGGACTGGGGGATGCCAAGGGTCAGGGGTCTGGGCTCAGGGAAGGCTCCTCTGAGGAACTGAGGCCACAGAGGAGCTCTGAGGGAGGAGGAAGAGGAAAAGCAGCGGGTGCAGACGGACAGCTAACCCCAAAGCGCCCAGCGGGGTCGGAACATGGCACAGCTGGGACAGCATGGTGAGGAGCACGGCGGACCACACAGGGCTTCCTGGGCTGGGGCGGGCAGCCAGTCTCCAACCTGAAAACAGTGGGAAACTGCCAAAGGGATTTTAAACAGTGGGCAGACCTGATCTGAGTTGCATTTTAAATACACACTCTACCCTTGCCGTTTTACCTCCTCTCCTAAGAGGTCACAGAAGGTTCTGGAACAGGCTGCTGGGTCCAACTCTGAGTTCCGTCACTTGCTGCCTCTGTAATCGTGGGTAAGTAACTTACACTCCCAGTGTCTCATTTCCACATCTGTAAATTGAGGCTGGCGATGATAACGGCATTTACTTCGTGAGGCTGGGATGTTTAAATGAGTTATTACGTGGAGAACATGTAGAGCAGGGCTGGGCACCGCAACCGCTTGGTGTTATTTGATACTAAATTTCTGATGGGGAAACCCTCAACCTTAGGAGCCTTGGCTTTCCTTGTTCTGAGCACACAGGGGGAGAGAACTCCACCAAAGACTGTGATCCCAAGTTCTCTCCCATGGCGGAATTCCTTGCAGTTCCTCCTGGCACTGCTTCCTTTTAAAGCCAGTCTGAATAAAGAGGAGGAAGGAGAAGAAAAATGAGCTTCTCTTGGCTCTTGCCTCCCCCCCGCCCCACCGCCCCCCAAAAGTGCCCCAAGCTGCCAGGCCAAGGCGGGGAGAAGGCACAGCTTTCACAACTTCATGCACGTATTTGGAAAAGTCCTTGATTGGTAAGTTCTTGGACCACATTCAAGAACCCAGCAGTACCTCCTCAGAGGGGCGCCCCTGGGAGCCAAGACTGGTCTAGGATATGTTGAGAATTGCCCAAGGCTTTATAGCAACTTTGGCAGCATATGACATGTATACATAAGAGCTCAAACTCTTGAAAATCCATCTGGGTACTGAGCTGGGGACCTCCAGATCTCCGCATGCTAATTCGAGCAGAAGCTTCATAGCCATGTCTTAGCCTGACTTGCCATAAGTGGAGAGCTTTGGGCAATTCTCCTTTGTGCCCATGCCCTGGGAGGATAAAGTTCATGCTGTGTGTGCCAGTGGCGGGGGAAGAGAGGCTCCTGTCAGCGCTGACCCAGGGAGACTCAGACTTGTCCAATCATCTTCTCACTCCTTATACAACCAAGAACTAGATTTGGTCTAGCTTGCTTAGGAATTTTGCTCACCCTGGGATGGACTTGGGAGCTTAATCCTTTGGGGTCCCAAGGGATTCTGGATCAATTTCCTTCTCTCTAAAGGATAGCCTGGGGGTGGCATGATGCCTTGTGCTGGGGCAGCTCTGGGCACAGGCTCCCTATATGACTGTTTCCCAAGCAGAGGGGAAAGGGCTGTGGACATACCTCTTTGTGTGCTGTGATAGAATAAGAAATAGATTTACCTTTGTCTCTGCTCCTGTCACAGAGTTCTTCAAACCGTTGTAATTTCCTGAGAGACAGGGGTGCTAGGTTTGTGACCCTGGGTTCTGACATAAGAACTTCTAATACCCTTGGAATCTCCAGGGTGGTAAGAGTGTCTTTTTGTATGTTAATGAGATGACTGGTGTCTGGGGGCCCCCAGATAGCGCAGGGATGGGGGCTGTAGCCCTGGATGGGGGCCGGCCACCAGAAAGATTCAGTCATGATTAGAAGCTGGGAATTTTCAGCCCCACCTCTAAACTCCAGGGAGGGACAAGGGGCTGCTGATGGAGTTAATAATTGATTATGGTTACATGATGAGGGCCCCATAGCAATCTCTAACCTACAGAGTTCAGAGAGCACCTGGGCTGGAGAGCGGGTGAAGTGTGGGCAGGATGGCACACCTGGAGAATGAATGGAAACCTCACGCTTCCTCCCCATACCTTGTCCTATGCATCTCTTCCTCTGGCTGGTCACCTGTGTCGTATCCATTGTCATGATCTTTGTAAGAAGTCCGTAAACATCAATAAATGTTTCCCTGAATTCGGTGAGCCATTCTAGCAAATTATCAAACTCAGGGAGGGTTCTAGAACATTTTATAGCCAGCCAGTCAGAAGGACGGGTGACAACCCGAGACTTGCAAGTGAATCTGGGCTGGGGGCAGCCTTGTAGGACTGAGCTCCTCACCTGAGGGGTCTGCCCTAATTCTAGGCAAACAGTGTCAGATCTGAGTTAAACTGTAGGATGCCCATCTCAGACCTGGCAAACCTTGTTTTGTGTCTGTTGGTCAGAGCTGTGTCACCAGCGCACCCCAGAGCAATCTCTGGTATTAGGATGCCGTGCTGGGTTAGACCAGCCATAACCCAGGCCCTGGGGCCAGCCAGGCTCTGGTAACAAGGAGGATGTGGAAAATGGATGCTGGTAGGAAGTCTGTTGTCCTGCAGAGCCTTTATCCTGAGAGCAACGGGGAGCCATTGTAAGGCTGGAAGCAGCAGAATGACATGATCAGATTTGGAGAGTGGAGAATGGGTTGAAAGGAGGCAAGAACAGAATTGGGAAGATTAGTTCCAAGCTGTCTCCAGGCTTTTATAACAATGAATAAAGTCAGGTAGGATTTCATTCTATATGCTATAAATATTTTTTGTTAAGACTTTACTATATCGCAGGATAATGCTTGGAAGAACCTCCTGATAGGTTTTCCCTTCTTAGCAATCTACTTTTTGCTCTCTTGCAGCCCTTAAAACTGGGCTAGGAGACCAAGCTCACTGCCCAGGAAAGAGGAGAGAGGCCACTACCTACAGCAAAGAAATCACGGCTTGTCCTAAGTTTCAAACTAGACTTTCTAAGTCCATGGAAGAACAATGGTCTAGAACAGGTGTCAGCAAACTGGCGTGCAGGTCAAATCCTAAAAGATTTACCCTCTGGCCCTTTATGGAAATACTTTTGTCGTCCTTGTCTAGAAAGGCAGACTTTGGAGAGAGGAACATCTAAAGCTGACTTTTTTATATCAAGAGCCACAGCTTGGCAGGCTTACCACAGAGCAGGAGGAACAAGGATCTATATTTTTTTCTTTTTAATTAATTAATTTGAGAGAGAGACACATACACACAGAGGACAAGCAGAGGGAGCGGCAGGCAGAGGGAGAAGCAGGATCCGGGCTGAGCAAGGAGCCCGATGTGGGACTCTAGATCCCAGGACCCTGGGATCATGACCTGAGCTGAAGGCAGATGCTTAGCCGACTGAGCCACCCAGGTGTCTCCCACAGGAATCTATTTTGTGGGAAGTCTGGCCACATAAGATTGGGGAATGTTCCTCTGGTGCTGAGGCAGGCAAGGCAGGATGGGCTTTAGACATGAATGTCCTGACTTCCCTGGAGTCACAACTCCCGGGGACCCAAGGGCACGTATCTGGGGAAACCTTAAGGCATCCATTCGCACGTTCATGGTACGGCTCAGTGTGGCTCAGAGATAGCAGAGGCAAGTGGCTGGGGGAGACTCCTTGGAAAGGCAGGCCTCCAAGCAGCCTTACCTAATCCCACACGCTCTGGTCTCTGGACAACTTCCACGTTTCAGGAAGGCCTTGCCCCATCCGCCCTCCTTCATTCCACGAAGCTAGCTCCCCGTCACAGACTTACAAAGAGCTCCAGGCGCCTGCTTTCGTGACACTCGTTACACCTGTAATTATTCACTCTCCGTTTAGCCAAGCAGACCTTTAGTCCTATGAGGCAGGCAGTATGATTTGTTTGTGGTTTTATCCTTTTCCTGTAACTCAGTGATATCCGACATGGTGTGCGAAGGAAGGAAGGAAGGAAGGAAGGAAGGAAGGAAGGACAGGTTAAAAAATATAAAAAGGAAAAGACAATAATCTTGACAAGTTTTTATTCAAATCAGTGAATAATAGTAAACAACAGCACTTGTTTCGTGTTCCATGAGGGCCAAGTGCTCAGCCAAATGCTTGGCCTGCGTTTTCTTGTTGAATCTTGAGAATGGCCCTGTGAGATATTGATCACTGATTGGAAAACTAGGTGATGAACACTGCTTGTAGGAAACATTGCCCAGGCCCTGAGATAGAGCAGCAAGCAAGGGAAACAAGGGTCTGTCCCCAGGCAGCTCATACTCCAGTGGATAGGCACCCATATCAGCCCCAGACTGTAATTAAAAAAACAAAACAAAACACAGAGGTTCTGCGTAAGTCCTGTTTCTGGTAATCGATCAGGACAAGATTCATTTCCAGAAGTGTCTGACTCCAAAACTCCTAACCACTGGGACATGCTTCTTCCTTCGTGTCGATTCTCCCCAAGAGTTGTTCAGACAACTCTCTAGACCTGCTCAGGAGTTCTTCCGGCTGTTGTAAGACAGACAGATTCTTTTTATTTATTTTTAAAGCAGTAAAGTTTCGTGTCACGGCAGAGTGTGAGGGTGGGTGGACTGAGGGACTCTGACACTGTTATGAGGACGCCCCTCAGCACCATGCAATCCTTGGTGTCAGCACCCACCTCTGGTAGGAACTCCCCACGGCAGCCCCAGACTTGCATGACCCCTAGGGCTCGCATTCCTCTTTCCTCGGCTCTGGCACAAATCAGGACCGTGTCTGGCTTGGGACATGTACCTTGCCTAGAATGAGCTACTCATAAGACCAAGGGTATGAGTATTCTTTTTATAATTTTATTTGTTCTTTGATCATATGGCACAAAATTCAAGGTAAAAAAGGAAAAGGCTACAAAGGAAAGGCACCCTCCCCCACCGTCCTGTCCCCTCGGCACCCAGCTTTCCTTCCTGGAGGTCCTTGTTCTTTGTGTACACAGATGGAAGACACTCGAAGACAGAGGGAGTGGAGGCTTCCCTGGCTGGCCCTGATTCGTAGACAAAGGAAGATGGCGGGGCTTAGCCTGAGCCTCCAACACTGCGCTGCTCAAGTGTGATGTGTACTTGCCCAGTCAGACTGAGGCCACCTTCTGTGAGTCGCCTTCTGTGCCATGAGGCCTGCATTCCAGAACCTCGGAGAAGCCAGGCCAGTGATTGGAAATAGTCCCCTCAGGAGACAAGTACATTGATGTTCTGGGTCAAGTTCTTGGGTCTTGTGATTTGGTTTCCTGAAAGCCCACTGTGGGGCTGGTGCTGAGACAAGAGTGTCACTGAAAGGCACAAGACAAGCACTACATTCCCTCAGCCCCTGTGAGTTCTCCTCACGCTTGGTGCCTGTTTCTCTCTAATGACTTTTTTTTTCAAAAGATTACTTATTTATTTATTTGTTGGAGAGAGAGAGAGAGAGCACACAAGCAGGAGGAGCGGTAGGCAGACTCCCCGCTGAGCAAGGAGCCCAATGCGGGACTTGATCTCAGGACCCTGGGATCATGACCTGAGCTGAAGGCCGATGCCCAACTGACTGAGCCACCCGAGCATTCCTCTAATGACGTTTTCAATGACTTTTCAAAATACCCTAGTTCTCTCCTATCCAGTTCCTATGCAGGTAAGAGACATTTGAAACATTGAGCTATCGGTTTTAAGAACAGGCAGAGTGATTAGTTGTCCGAATCTTCGGTGAGAAGAAGCAGATCGACTCTGGTCACCAGCAATAGGCCATGTTCTAGAGATGAGTGGGCCAGTGTGCCTTCCACAAGCTCACTGCTGGGGGCTGACTTAGTGTGACGGTCCAGCCATTTGGCAGGTCAAGATCATTATTTCCAACGTCTGCTGAATGTATCTCTTCCCTCAGCTTCAAAAGGACCAAGAATATATTAGAATTAGATATTTCTTGACTGTCCTTTTGAGATCATGCCTAGTATTTTAACTCCAACATAAAATGAAATAGATATTCAAGGTCATAAAGTTGGCATGCTGTTTTGTTTTCTCTTTTATTTAAGTGGATATTTTCCTTTGCAATGAAACATTTTGTTGCCAAAGACCTTTTGGCTCTGTTTCCATGCCCGCCCCTCTCAAGTTCTCCAGACTCTTGCTAACCCAGAATCTTTTTAAATAAATCACAAGCATATTGGCATTCTATGGGAACTGGGGTCACAAAAAAAGCTGCCCATTTTTTTTCTTGTGTCAATCCTTCAGACACTCTAAATTCTCTGCCCATGGCTATAAGCTATTAACAAAAGAGTGTAAGGGTTGGCACATAACAAGAGTGGGTGACAGGTCAAATGCTGACCTATTCCAGCATTCGCCAGGCAAGAACCAATCAATGTCTGAGATCAGAATTATTCAGAGACTGGCTAGAGAGCATGGACTCTTCCAGGGTTGGCTGAAGAGTGCCGGCAGTGGAACGTGGAGAAAATGCAACACGTTGCGTTCAGAACAGAACACAAAGATGGTTGACGTGTGGTCCCATTTGGGGACCCTATGGTCTAGGATGGGAGATGGAAGTTCATTCAGGAAATGTTTCTGGCACATCTATGATGTGCCAAGGACTGAGGACTGAGATAAGATGGGGGCCCACACGCTTGTAGCCCATAACTTGGAGGGAGACAGAAATGTAAACAGAGATCTGAGACCCCAAATGGGAAGTGAATACCAAGGGCTCTTGGGAGAACAGATGGGGGGCATGAAGGATCAGAGATTCATGGAGGAGGTGACAGAAACTTTGACAGATGAAAAGGAATTTGCCAGGCACATGACATAGGAAGGGCATTGGGGTAGACAGAAGACGCTGGGAGGGAAAAGCATGGGGAAATAGTGAGTGGGAATGTTCGGGAATAACAGTAATGATGAAAATACTGGCCGACATTTATGGAGCGCCAACACCAGGCACCTTAGATTTCAGGGATACTGGCCCCCTCAGTCCTCATGCCCAGATGAGACTGGGCCACGTGCCTGTGATCACAGAGTTTATTAGTGCCAGACCTGGGACTCAGACCTTGGCAGTCTGGCACTGGAGTCTGTGCTCTTCTCCACCATGCTTTGTCACTGTGGGCCCTGAGCCCGTGACACGGGGGCAGAGGGAAGCCGTGGAGGTGAGATCGGCACGTACGTCAGGGCTGGATGGTGGCGAGGGTTGTCTGCCATCTGCCAGAGCTGAGACTTTGCTCTGTAGCAGGGAAGGCATCTGCATGGGAGAGCTTACAACCAGAGCTGTGCTGGGGACCAGTCACCTTGGCATCTGGGTTGGTGACCGAGAGCCGAGGAACCTGCAGATTGGCTTGGGCAGCTGGTCAGACTGGGTCAGACAGGTGACACCTGAAGGGCAAGAGCTTCTTGAGGAGTAAAATGTCCATGCTTAGGGGAACAGCGGGATACAGAGAGGGGACAGGAGGTGTCCGAGGCTCAGGCTTATAGCTCGGGAGCCATTTTCAGCTGCCCGCTCTGCTGCTCTGGGCTGCGGCCATGTGGGGATTCCGTTCTGCCATTGACATGCGGCTCCCCCCGCCCCCAGACTGTCCCAGTGTGGACCAGTTAGCTCCCTTTAGCTAGTAACAAAGGAGCGGAGACCTGCGTGTCACCTGGAGGAATCAGAGCCCAGGATAAGCTGTGTCCTCTCAGGGGGTCTGAAGCTCTTCCCACTGCAGAGTCTGCTAAACCCAGATCCTCTTTCCCCCACCCCGAGTCTTGAGGCCCCAAATCCCCACCTCCTCCCACCCAAGAAAGCAAAAATACAGTCGGCATCATTCTAACTTTAGCACCTCAGGAACACACAGCATTTTCTGGCAACACAGGTGTCTCTTCCCTGTTTTGACATCCCCTTCCGGACTAATTTCTTAGCCTCACCTCTGCATACCCAAGAGGCACATTAAAGCATTTCCCAAACGAGAAGGCAAATCTCTCCCAAAGACGGATTTCGCGGCCTCCCCCCGGCCACAGGCATCTCTGAAAACAGCGATGTTTTCATTCCTCCCCTGATATTAAATACTACAAAAAAGCCAAGGATGGAGACCATCTGATTGACGGCATGTCTCAGCGAACGAACACTTACCGAGGGAGAATCTCCACCTCTAGTAATAGAGAGGCAATCTTCTTGCTAAAGACGGTGAGAAAAGCTGGACAAACCAGCAAAAGGTCTGTTGTATTGAGAGCTCGGCCAGCTCTCGTCCAGGCTGCAGCCCAGCTCCAGACCACGTGGGTGCCCCAGAGAAATCTCACTTCCTGCAACTGGATTGAGATGGTTCTGGATTGCTAGTGCCCCCGCCCTTCCGCCTCCACGCCCGGAGCACCGGCAACAGCCAACATAAATCTTCTCTGGTGGAAGGGGGTCATCCTCTGAAGCCTCAAGTTGTGCATACAGACGTATATGTTTTTTAAGATTATATTTATTTATTTGAGAGAGAGACAGTGAGAGAGAGCATGAGAGGGGAGAAGGACAGAGGGAGAACCTGACTCCCTGCAGAGCTGGGAGCCCGATGCGGGACTCGATCTTGGGACTCCGGGCACCCCAGACGATTTTTCAAATACAGCATCCAACATTCAAATCAAAGTAAGCCAGGCATATCGTGGAGTAAACATGGTAATATGGCCGACATCCGTCAGAAAGAAAGACAAGAGCAATATAGAAGTTCAGATATAAAAATGATCAGAAACAAATCTAAAATCGTTTTTGAGAGGGCACCTGTGTGGTGCAGGCAGTTAGGCGTCCAACTCTTGGTTTCAGCCCAGGTCTTGATCTCAGGGTCACTGGGCTCCACTCTTAACGTGGAGACTCTCTCCCTTCCTCTCCTTCTGCCCCTCCCCCTCAAATAAAAATCAACCTTAAAAAAATAGAATAAAATAATTTTTAAGTAATTATTGTATGTGAGGTTTCCATGCTAGGCATTGGGGTTAAATAGGGAGCAAACAAAACACAATTCTTGCCCTTATAGTGCTTCATGGTCTCCTCGGGGAGACAGACGTTCATCAAATAAAGCAGCCTGGGGTGGATTGATTGCAAAGCTGGGTCCAGTTCTGAATGTACAGTGGTGACTGTGGTTACTGTGGAAAACCGTGTGGAGGTTCCTCAAAAAATTAAAAATAGAAATACTGTATGACCTAGCCATTCCACTTCTGGGCATATACCCCAAATAATGGAAAGCAGGGTCTCAAAGAAATATTTCTACACCCATGTTCTAGAGGCTTTATTCACAATAGCTAAAATGTGGAAGCAATCCAACTGTCCATTGGCAGGTGAGCGAATACACAAAATGGGATAGACATGCAAAGTGGAATATTATTCAGCCTTAAAAAGGGAGGAAACTCTAACATGCTATAATGTGGATGAACCTTGAAGACATTTTGCTACGTGATATAAGGCAGTGACAAAAAGACAAACACCATATGATTCCACTTGCATGAGGTACATAGAGTCACCTAAATAACACAGACAGAAAGGAGAAGGGTGTTTGGCCAGGGCAGTGGGAGGAAAGAATGGGGAGGTGTTGTTTAATAGGTGTAGAGTTTCCGCTTTGCAAGATGAAGTGAGTTCTGGAGACAAATGGTAGTGATGGTTACACAACAATGGTAATATATTTAATACCCCTGAGCTGTACTCTTAATAATGGTTAAGATGGTAAATTTTATGTTAGGTGTCTATTTTTAAAAGATTTTATTTATTTGAGAGAAAGAGAGAGAGGGGGAGAGAAGCAGACTCTCTGCTGAGCAGGCTCCCCTCCCAACCCAACCAGGCTCGATCCCAGGACCCTGGGATCATGACCTGAGCCGAAGGCAGACGCTTAATGGACTGAGCCAGCCAGGTGCCCCATATATCAAGTGTGTTTTAACACAGTAAAAAAGGAAAAAAGAAGACAATGGACCCATCCCACCCTTCTTGCCTCCATGTCCTTTGTGATACGAGTCTGCAGCCCTCGCAAGAGGTGAAGGATTTCTCCTTCCTCCATTCCGAGCTAGCAATGCATTTGCTTCAGCAATAGAATGAGGCCAAAGTTCTTAGAGTTTTCTGATCATTTCAATTCCAGAAGTATTTGTGGGTTTTGTTCTGATGTCGGTGGTATCTGCTGGTTTGACTCACTGATTTTTGTTTATGCTCTTGTTTATCTATGATTATGTGCTGCTCAATGTCCTAAGGCATGGGCAAAGATTGGCAAACTGCTTCCGTAAAGAACTGTATAAGTATTTTAGGCTTTGCAGGCCATAATATACTCTCTGTGACTTCTTTTCTTTCTCTTCCTCCTCCTCATTCTCCTCCTCCTCCTTGAAACAACCGTTAAACATATGAAAACTATTTTAGTTGTGAGTCTTACAAAAACAGGCTGCAGTCCAGATTGGCAGATTGGCCCAAGGGCTATAGTTTGCGAATGTGTGGCCTAGGATATCTTTCTCCAAAGGGTTTGTGTTTCTTTCAAGTGTGTAGGGGCATTATCAGTCTGGAACTACTTTAATTAGATTTATGGCTTATTTTTTTTTAATTAGACCACTTAGGTGATGTGAATAAGGGCTTCTAGTACATGAGGGCAGTTTACTCTCTTTTTTTTTTAAACCCTGGTATAGTTAATGTACAGTGTTATATTAGTTTTAGTTGTACAATATAGTGATTCAACAGTTCTGTACATTACTCAGTGCTCATCATGATACGTGTACTCTTTAAAAAAAAAGAGTTTATTTATTCACTTTAAAGAGAAACAGCATGATCAGGGGGAAGAGCAGAGGGGGGAAGGAGAGAGTCCCCAGCAGACTCTGTACTGAGCACAGAGCCCAATGTGGGCCTTGATCCCAGGACCCTGAGATCATGACCTGAGCCAAAACCAAGAGTTGAACACTTAACTGACTGGGCCACCCAGGTGCTCCATGATAAGTGTACTCTTAATCCCCTTCACCTAATTCACCCATCCTCCTACCTCCCCTCTGGTAACCATCAGTTTGTTCTCTGTATTTAAGAATCTGTTTTATTGCTTTTTTATGTTGTTGTTCATTTTGTTTCTTAAATTCCACATATGAGTGAAATCATTTGGTATTTATCTTTCTCTGTCTGACTATTTCACTTAGCATTATACCTTCTAGGTCCATCCATACTGTTGCAAAGGGCAATATCTCATTCTTTTTTATGGCTGAGTAATATTCCATTCTATGTACACCACATCTTTATCCATTCATCTATGGATGGACACAGGCTACTTCCATATATTGGCTATTATAAATAATGCTGTAATAAACAGAGGGATGCATATATTTTTTTGAATTAGTGTTTTTATTTTCTTTGAGCAGACACCCAATAGTAGAATTACTGAATCCTATGGTTGTTCTATTTTTAATTTTTTGAGGAACGTCCATACATTTTCCACATTGGCGGCACCAATTTACATTCCAACCACTAGTGCATGAGGGTTCCTTTTTCTCCACACCCTCACCAACACTTGTTTCTTGTGTTTTTGATTTTAGCCATTCTGACAGGTGAGGTGATATCTCATCATGGTTTTGAGTTGCATTTCCCTGATGATGAGTGATGGTGAGCATCTTTTCATGTGTCTGTTGGGCATCTGTAGGTCTTCTTTGGAGAAACGTCTATTTATGTCCTCAGGGGAAGTTTCCTTTGGTTCAGCCTTACCTTAAGGAAGTAGTCCTTTGAGATTCCTGCCAGGTATGTAAAGGATCTCCGATCAGACACCCTGCCTCAGGTGTGCTTTGGTTTCTGACCTCTTGCCCTCAAAGCTGTCAAAACCAAAGTTCAAGTTTGCAAGGATTTGAAATAGTCTGGGAAGCTTAGTTACTTCCCTGGGTGCCTGCATTCACTCTCATTTTGGCCTGATAATTCCTTAGTCTTCTTGCTGGCTCTATAGTCCTTTAAGGAAGTTTTTAGAAATCTTTTACTCATTACTTTTGGTTGTTTGTAGCCAGGAGGACAGTCCAAATAACCTATCCTGCTATAATGAAAACAGAAGTGTCAGATGAAAGAATTTTATTCTTCTGAAAATTACATCCGGTAGCCTTTATGGAAAGAGTGACCCAAAAGGCCATTTAAATTTGTTTCATTCAGTTATGTTAGTAAGTCTTTTTTTTTTTTTTTAAGATTTTATTTATTTATTTGAGAGAGAGAGATCGCAAGTAGGCAGAGAGGCAGGCAGAGAGAGAGAGGAGGAAGCAGGCTCCCTGCTGAGCAGAGAGCCCGATTCGGGACTCGATCCCAGGACCCTGAGATCATGACCTGAGCCGAAGGCAGAGGCTTAACCCACTGAGCCACCCAGGCACCCTGTAAGTCTTAATGGTGAATGAAACATGGTGTCATTAGGAGAGGGGTGCACAGTGAATGAATGCTGAAAAAAGGCAATCTGAATTTATGACCTTAAAGAAATATCTCTCAAGCTCTGTTACTAAAAGTGACCCAACAGTAGCAGAAGCACAGGGCCATGAAATATGGTTTTGCATATTTGAAACCTGCTATGGGAATAGATTTTTAAAAATTCTCATCACAAAGAAGAAAGTTATAGCTATGTGTGGTGACAGGTATGAACTAGACTCATTGTGATCATCTCACCATGTATACAAATATCCAGTCCTTATACTGCACACCTGAAGCTGACATGCTGTTATATGTCTATTATACCTCAAGAAAACGAACAGACTAACCAGAGAAATCTCAATCTAGCATCCAGATTTTGGTGAATGAGCATCATTCTCTGCTTGAAGAAGTGGGAAAGATCAGAATGATTCTGGAAAATTCCAGAAGCAAGGATAATTTCTGATATGTTTGAGTCGAAAGGACTTAAAGAGGCTCTTTCTCAAGAAGTTGTGATGATCTGAGCATAAAGAATAGAAATAATTATGACTGTAACTATTGGGAAAAAACTCAATACATGGAAGTCTGCAAGTTCCTCATGACACTCAAAAGACGAAAGTTAATATAAAATGTACAGGAAAGTAGTCATAGTACAAAAGAAAGGATGGGTGTAATCAAGTATGCTTTATTTTCATTCCTTTACAGGAGCATGAGAATCTTAATATTCAGAGTTTTTGGTGCTTTTTAACTACATGTTCATTTATTAAATAAGTAAATTTAGTGTTTTAATCTATATAAGTAAGAAAGAATGAACACAAACATGCAAATGAACCAAGAATCCTGGAAAAAAAAATCAGAAAGGAACCAAGATCAAGAAGGAATATTTGAAATCATGGGCCCATCAAAAGAACCAAGTTGATAAGGGCTCAGCAATTTTTCCACATCAGTGGTCATTTCCAGTAGAACCGACAAGAGCTCCAGGCTGATAAATTGGCCAAGTTTCCCCAAGAGGAGAAATGATTATACAGACAGACGCTCTCATTTAGGTGTTCTTGCTAATTATAAGGAGAATCTGACAAGGCCCACTTAAATATTTCAATAATCCCAACAGAGTAGGTCATTAGATCACAATGATAATCATTTAATTAGGTAACTCTGAACTTGTGGAACTTAAGGAGTGTATCATATCTGGGAAAGAGAGGAAATGTCACAAGTCTGAATTTTTCGTGAAATCAATTCCCATTGATGTAGGGAGTGAAATTTTATTCTGAAAGAAGCCCAAGCCAATGACTAGGGACCCCAGATTTGGACCATGCAGCCAGGTTCCATGTTTCAACCAAGAGCTAATAGGTTGATTTGCACACCACAAACTGTTCAAATTTAGCTTCTCTGAGGCAGTATTTGTTTCTTTATTTGAGTCTAACAAAAGAGGACTACAACCCAAAGAAAGTATAGACCAGTTGTATCCAAAAGAAACATCTAAAGTGGTGGAAATATTCTGTATCAATGCTCCCCACGCACTAGCTACCAGCTCCATGTAGCTACTGAGCACCTGACATGTGGCTAATGAGAACTGAATTTTAAATTAAATTAAATTTAAATTAAATTAAAGTTAACAGCCATATGTGGTTACTGGCTACTATATTGGACAAAGCAGGTAAAGATATTATATCCTGCAAAATTATTACAGTCATAGGCTGTGACCGCAGGAAACGGGCACATTATTAAAATTTAAATCAGTGGTATTAGTATTTTTAAAATGTGTTTCAACATACCAGTAAAAATCAGGTTGTGCACGCACATGATAATTTGGAGGTGTTTCAGATTGTTCAGAAAATCTGATAGGAGAGCTACCATCTTAAACACTTAGAAGAAAGATTAAATGAGTCAGTGATCAGTTTTTTCATGTTTGTGGAAACCTCATTTTGATAAATCCATCTGTTGTGATGTGTGTTTTGTGCAAGTCATGTGTGATTGAATGCCAATGGTTTCAATGTATTAAAAGATAACTAAGTGCTTTGCAGAATTAGAAGATCAATAAGCTGGATATTAAACAAAGTTTCAGGGAGTAGTGAGTGTTCCTCTAAAAGCTCCTGGACATGTTTCTTCCTTTGGATTTTCCTACCCCAACACTTACCTTTTGTGTTTCTAAATATAGATGCACTTAGCTTGGGAAAAACTCAGGATGGGGCCCTGTGACTTCCCACCTTGACCAGTTCCGTCCCAGAATTATAAATGTTTTCAGGAAGGTCCAGTGTTTTTAAGAAGCGAGTATCCCTCTATTCCCTCTGCCCAGCCTTGGTAAGTGTCCCAGCTTTGTCCACATGGAGCTCACCCTACCAGTAAGTTCTGCTGAAGATTCCATTGCCACCCCACAGGCATTTCCCCATTCACAGGCTGGAGGCTCGCTCCGGAGTGGGGACTCTGGAGCCAGACAGATGGAAGGTTGAATCCCAGCTTTCCCCTTCAATCTATGTGACCTACGGCTAATGATTCTGAGCTTGGTGATAATGATAAAAATAGCTACTTCTTAATGGGTTTTGTTGGGATTAAATGACCTAGTTAATGTAAAGCGCTTGGCATGATTATTGATTTCTCAATATATATCTGAACTCTGTGTACTCCGTAAATCAGCTCAGATCCTATCTCCACCCACAAGAATCATCCTTATGACCCTTATTGTCTGACTGACCCAAAATGATACATCACTTTTCACTCCGACTGAGAGTGCCCAACTCTGCCCTTCTTATTGCAAATTGGAAATTGCAAATGAGGACTGTATTAAGCCTACTGTCCCCACGTTCAGTTAGTGAGATTCCTCCCCAGGCTGTGACTTCTCGAGCCCTAGCCCTGATAGGTGAACCCACTATCAGAGAAAACAAACCACCAGAAGAAACTTCTGTGGACATCCCTTGCCACCATGGGCACCTTCCAGCATCTGTGGTCCTGGCCTCTGCTCTCTCCCCCACGCTGCCCCCCGCCCCCCCCCATTCTGTGGAGGCAGCCTCTGGCAACCCATGCAAACACTTCTGGCTCCTTAGCTTATCTCCCCTCCCCCTGGCATCCATCCCATGTTCCTGCTTCATCATTCCCAGGGACCAGCATGTGTGGAAATGTGTCCCTTCTCTGCTCCCCATTAGCACAGAACTCCTTAAAGAGTAAGATGTTGTCTCCACTTCCTCTTCTCCCCTGAGCTCTCGAACCCTCTCTAATCAGGCTTTTGCCCCCATGGACATGACTCTCACCAAGGTCATCATTGACCTCCCCACTGCCACAGCCCAAGGTCAGACCTCACTCTTGTCATATTTGACCCTTTAGGGGGTGTTGGTGCAGCTGATCTCTCCCTTATCCAGAAGTGTTCCTCCCCCTGTCTTCCAGGACACCTTGGTCTCCCGTCTCCCACAGGCCCCCCATTCTCAGTCTCCCTCTCTGGTCCTCTGCATCTCCTAGCCTTTAAACGCTGTGGGGGTCTAGGGCTCAGGCTTGGAGCTCTTCTTTCTTCTCCACTTGCTTGGTGGTTGCATCCAGGAAAGTTTCAAATGCCCTGGGCACAGGGACAACTCCCAAATCTTGCCTCTCACCCAGGCCTTTCTCCTGGAGTCTGCCTTAGGGCCCAGCTACCTATGGGATGACTTGACAAGGCTGGCATGTCAAATGTAGAACGTCCCTAGTGAGCTCTGGATCTGGCCCCTGAAGCCCCATCTTTTTCATCTGAGTGAAGGCTTACTCCATCCTTTTGAGTGCTCAGGCCCATTCCCTTGGAGCCTCGGCTGCCCCTGGCTTTCTTGTACCTCACATCCAGTGCTTGAGTAAACCCCCTGGTCTCTACCTTCAAACATACCCACATGTGACCACCATTCTCCAGGGACCCCCCTGTCCCCCCAGCCCGCTAATCTCCCTGCACTGTCTGTCGGGCATGGTCCTGCGTGAGCCTCTTTCTGTGCTTGCTCCCTAGCATAGAGGCCAGGAGGGGGGCTAGTTAGGACCTAACCCAGACCTCATCATTCCTATGTAGAGCCCTCCATGGCTCCTGTCTTACGTGGAGTGACAGCCAAAGTCCAGGCAGTGGCCTCTGCAGCTCTGCACGGCCGGGACCTGCTGTTCTCTGACCCCATCTGCTATCTCTCCCCAAACCCCTCTGCCTTTTTTTTTTTTTTAAATAAGAGAATCTTATGGTGTCTTTATTCTTCTTAGAATACATAGAAAAGGTGATGTGCTGATGGTTTGGGTAGTTAACATCATACAGGGAGGACCAAGTCCACACTTTATCCTGCATCGTTGGCCGCCATAGAAGTCTTCTCCATTGTCACTTGCATCCACAGTGACAGAATAGGTCCCTGGGGATACCTCTAATGTAGTGGTCCTTAGATAGGGGTTCTCAGTTGGCTGGGACACCTCTAGAGCACACTGTGAGGCTTGAGAGATGCCTCCAAGACCAAGGCATGTGTCTATTCTGACCATTCCTGATGACTGAGCCCAGCTCCAACTTCCATCTGTGATTACCATAAATATGGTCGCCCCTCTTTCCGTCCTCCCAGGAGAGGGCGCTGGGGGCTGGCTGCCAGCCATCTTTCTTGGTAGGGGAGGTTCAGGGGAGAGCACTCTGGAACTGCCCCAGGCCTCCCTGCTGCTCTTGACTGTGTAGGAGATGCTTCCTCTTGGGTCTTGCCTCTCTGACTCATCACTCCAGCTCCCTTCCCTGCGCCTCTGCTCTGTGTGTGTTGGCTTGCTTCTTAGCTGTTTCTTTAACATGCCAATCTCACTCCCACCTCAGGAACTTTGCACTTGCCATCCCACACATCTTGCTCTTGTACCTTTGCAGATTTTTGGTCTCAGTGAGGCTTTACTTGACCCCCATCTTTAAAATTAGAACTCTTATCTCCTAATACTTGCTGTTGTCTTTTACTGCATTACTTGTTCATCCATTTCTCTCAACTCCCATCCCTGTTGGAAGGTAAGCTCCACGAGGGTCAAGATTTTCCAAATCCCTGTATGTTTTAAAAATAATCATCTCTAAAACCAAGGCACATAGCAAGGCACTCAAAATACTCAGTGAATAAAGAATGAATGAAGTTAACTGAGCTTAGTTTTTGTGACCGGCAGGAATTCTTTGAAATACAATTATTTTCAATTAATTGGTTAAAACCAGAGTTTTAAAAGCCGTTTTTAGTGTTTGGTATAATTAGTGTTTCTTTTTGACAAGGCCTTGTATAATAGAAGACATCACATTTTTGTGATTTAAAAAAAAAGGCTGAAAAAACACTTTTAATTTTAAGTGGATGAGATAAGACTCCTCTCTCCTCCAAGTCCTGTATAGATTGCAAATTGTTTTAAGAGGAGAATCACAAAATTAACATTTCTTTTGAATTCCTGCAGCCAGACACACAATGGCACAAAAAAAAAAAAAATCATTGTAGCTTGAGTACGTTGTGATAAGTTCAGCTCTCTCACAGCGGAAAAAATGGCTTGACTGAGGTCATATTTTCAGGCAAGACTACTGGGTGGTGGGCATCACTGAACCTCAGAGGTAGGCGGTTGGGGTGGGGGCTCCCCCTTTCACTTGGGAAAAAATGAAGTTCAAAGAGGGTCACTCCCAAAGTCATTCTCTAGTAAATGGAAGAGTCGGAATTTGAATGCAGGTCTGAGCTTTTCCCAGAAGTCTCAAACTGGTGTCCAGCCTCGTACAGACATTTGTAGACATTGTCAGGGAACTGACAGGCAAAGAGGAGGGAAGCTCTATCCAGGGTCTGAAGGAAGAGATATCCTGGTGATCCCGTCCCCGCGGTCACCTTCCTCAAGAATCTCTCTGCCATCTGGCAGAGCTGGTCTGTCTTCCACCTTCCAAAACGGCCTTAACTTTTTATTGCTTTTCGTGGCTTCAAATGCAAGAATACATTCCCAAATAATTCAGAAATAGGTTCCATCCAAAGTGATAGTTCCCTAATGTCCATTCTAAAGAAAGCCACCGACACCAGCTTGAAATCACCCTCTCTGTGTGTTTGCTCTAGATACACACAGACCTACACCGACATGAGTCACACCACATGCATCATTTGCTGACCTCCTATTTGCCCTTTCTGGTATCTTCTGGGAATCTTTTCAAGTCAATAAATGGTACAACTTTATTCTAACTGTGGCACATGATTCCACATAGGAAGGTACCATGTGCCATGCTTTATTGAACTAATCCCCTCCTAATGGACATGTAGGTTGTTTCTTTGGGATACATTTCTATAGACTGTCCTTGAAGTGTGCCTTCAATTTTTTGTTTTCACCAACATGTAGACAGAGCCCAGTTCCTCAGCTTCTCCCTAGTAATATGTTTTGACATCTTTTCTTTCCAGTGGGAAGAGAATCAGGACCCAGGATCAGCCTGGGGTCAGGAGGGTCAAGGAGCTCACGTGACTCAGCAGGCAGGCCAGGACACAATGGGCCGAGCACTGAAGAAAGAGTGTGAGGATGATGGGAATGCCACCAGTTCTAGATTCTTTTCACATGGTAACTCACAGCTCTCCCCTGCTTAAAATCCTCTAGTGGCCCATTGCTTTAGCCAAAGACCTTCCTTTGCATAGTCTACAAGGCCCACTAGTGTGGCCTCTATCCCTCCATCCTTACTTTGCACCAGAGTTCCGTTCCATGTTCCACAGTTCCATTTCTCCAGTTGGTGCACTGGGCAGGTGTTACCATTTCCCAGTCCCAGTGCGGTTAAGGGTTCTGCCTTCTATCTGACCCCAGGTCCCTCTGTGAGTCAGAAACACCACCCTATGTTTGGAGATTATGCATGACCTGGCTTCTTGACCAAGGGCCAGCTCCAGTGACACTCAGCACAACTTTGGGGTCCAGATACTTCTGTACGATCAAGGGTCACCTGCAGGAAGCTGTCATTGAAAGCTCCTTGCCAGAGAATGGTGATGGCACTGTTTATGTGGCCCAGGGCTCGATGATGGTCTCAGCCTTGGCTTGGCTTCCATGCTGCCTTGGCCTTGCCCAGGATCCACCAGCGTCCTCCATGGAGGATGGCTCCCGGTTCATCTCCTCTTCCCCACTCGGTGCCCGGGAAAGGTGTGGCTGATCTTTTCTCTCCTCTCTCCAATCCACAGCTAAGGTTTGAGTTCTGCATCCTTTCCTTTTGAAGTCTCAAGAGGGACTCTTTTTCCTTCCAGTAAAACCCCAATTCTTGCAAATAAAAAACTTTGGCTTTCAAAACTATGGTTTCTGACCTGGGATTCAACACAGAAACCTATTTTAAGAAGTTGAAAACCAGAGCATTAAATATTTGTTTTTGCGTTCCTGATATAAAAATTCTAATTATTTTTGCAGCAACCAGGATGCTTCTGATGGGTTTTTGAAAGCTTTACAGGCAAGGAAATACGGAAAAGAAAAGGACAAGAGTGATTATGTCTATACATTATCACGTGACAGGCAACTTTTGTCTTACCACAAGGCCTTTGCACATGCTCTGGCCTCTGGCTTGAATACTTTTCTTCTCCCTCTGCATGATGAGGCTCCAAAGCTTCCTCCAGATCTCAGTGCAGTGATCACTCCCTCAGGCAAGCTGATTCTGCCTATCCTCTGGTTCTGTGACCTCTTAGCACCATAAACTCCTCTTCCTTAACATTTATCAGAGTTACAATTTTGCATTTGTTTTCATGGTTTTGTGATTAAATGTCTGTCTCACCATTAGACTGAACCGCAAGAGGATGAGGACCAAGTCTCTTTTCCCTTCCGATGGATCCCCAGTATTTAGCACGATGCCTGGTGCATTCTCCATATAAGAAAGAGTAAATGAATGAGAACAGTCACAAACTTTGCCCATGCTATACCCTGGGGTGTGCTGGATCTGGCTCAGGCCTAGTGGCAGAGCTGTCCGTGCATGTCTGTCCCCAGCTGCACGTCCCCGGATGTCACGACGGCCACGGAATCAGCCCTCGTGGCAGTATTTATGCCACAGAAATTAGCCAGCGCCACGAGCCAGATCTCCTCGGTTCCTCCTCACCCTCCATCTGTTAGATGTTTACCAGCTCACCACCGGTGCATCTGATTTCTGGAAGTTTTTCTCCTTGACATCCAGAGTCACCTCCATCACACGTGTGATGCAGTGATGTCACCTTCATTTGCCCACGGTCCGTTCCTCATCAGACTGTCTTCTAATGAGCAAGCATTCTTCAGTCTGCGGAGGCGTGCGCTGTCAAGTCAGCCCGAGTTGAAATGTGTGATAGATGAATGGCTGCCCTTGTAGAACCTGCGGATTTCGTTGCAGATCATCCCACCAAAGCGTGTGAGTGTTTCAGGGCGCACAGAGGCAGAAGGCAGACGTCCGCGTACTCTCCGCTGAGGAACTATAGGCATGTTTATCTGGTGGTGGCAGGAGGACATGAGACAGTGCACAGAAGAGAGCGCTCCGTCATGCCCCGTTCCACTGTGTCAGCACGGCTGTGCACCTCTGGGAAGTGCCCTTAGTCTGTGGTCCTGGTTTCCTAAGTCAAACGTGATCGGTGGGGTTGAATGATTCATTCATTTAAAGGCTTTTCTGAAAGCAAGCATGGATGAGGTGAACCACGTAACCTCCGGGTGGAGAAGCATTGAAGGTGAACTGGTGACACTGCCTGGGGGACGCCAGAGCACAGGTGAGAAAGACACCACTCTGCCCGCATTCCCCTGAGTTCTTGGGAGCAGGTGCAGGGTGCTGGGTGCGGGGTAGGGGTGTAAGTGTGGGGCCGGGGGAGGGACCCGCCACATGCCAAACTCCCAGCCCGGTGCTTTGCTTCTTAACTCCCTTGAAATACTCCTGCCCCCGAGGTTATTCTCTCCGGGATGGGAGTAGGAGATTCAGGAAGGGGGACTGGAGCTTGATGCGAGGGTGACAGCCTGGTAAATTGGAAGTTTAGAGTGGTGCACCAAGATACATTTCATACTGAGGGGCCAGTCCCAGACGTTGCCTTTCAATGGGGATATGGTAAACCTGGCTGGATGATTCTTAGTGCCCTCGCCCGTGTCCGGTGTCCGGAAACGCCAGACTGCAACCCCTGGTGGAGAGGACTTCCAGAGAGAGCTGTAGGTGGGCAGTAAGGAGCCCCCCAGCACGACGGGGGAGAAGTGCAGGTGGTGGCGTACTTGGAGGTGTATGGTCAGTGGTCTGCCCCAGCGGGAGAAGTATTTACAAGTGAAGGACGTCCGAGCGTTTTGTATACACCGGCTTCGGGCACGTGCACATGTGGCTGCAGACAGAGTCATGAGAGGTCCCATCTGACAGGTCTGCTGGAGGAGCAAACACACCGGGGTTGCTCGACCCACCAAGAGAATGGCAGGTGAGCACCCCTCTGCGATGGGTTGGGGGGTCATCCCGAAGAAACTGCAGAAACACTCATCAAAGGAAGGGTCAACTTTAAACACCTGGCTGCCCCAGAGAGCGCCGAAGTCGCAAGCACCATGCCCACCAAATAAGATCTTTTCTGTCTCTTCCTCATCTCCTCCCTCCCCCCACCCCCCACCCCCCACAGCTGACCTTGGTCGAGAGGGGTAGTCAATACTAGCAGCTAGCACGGGTGGGGGAGGGCGAGGGGAAAGAAGCCTGCCTGGGGTTATTGTGTTCTGAGAGTTTGTACCATAAAGAAGGTTGGATTTTGAAATTCTTTGTTTTATTAATGTGATGATATTACATTGAGTAATTTTCTTAATGTTGCACCACCCTTGCATTCCTTGGATAAATCCCTCTCGGTCATGGGAAATAATCCTTTTAATGCTGTTGGATTGGATTTGCTAATTTGTGTTAAAGATTTTGCATCTATAGTCATAGTGGCATTTGTCTGTAGCTTCCTTTTTTTTTTTTTTTTTGGATGCCTTGGCTTTGGTATCAAGGTCATGGCCTCATAGGATGAATTAGAAAGTGTTCCCTCCTCTTGAATTTTTGGAAGACTTTGAGAAGGATTGGCATTAATTCTTTAAATGTTTGGTGGAGTTAACCAGTCAATTAATTTGGGTCTGTGCTTTTGTCTGTGGGAAAGTTGTCTTTTTTTTTTTTTCTTTAAAGTATTTATTACTAATTTAACATCTTTACTTGTTACAGGTTTATCCAGATATTTTGTTTCTTCTTGAGTCAGTTTTGGCTGTTTGCGTTTTTCTAGGAATATGCCCATCTCATCTGTTTTGTCCTGAAATTTAGCTGATCCTTGTTGCCTGCCGTGTTACTCGGTCATTTAAAATGACCCGTGAACAAGTATTTAATGATAGGGAAAAATGTTCACAGCGTACTGTTAAGTGAAAAAATTAGGTTTCAAGATACTATTACATTCTGATTCCAGGTTTGTAGAACATATACAGTATATATTTATATATGCTTAGAAACAAACAGCCCGGAAGATGTTCAGGGAGATTAGCAAGGGGTGGTGGGATCACTGGTGGGTTTTTTTGTTTGTTTGTTTGTTTTTAACAGGGTGATATTTATAATCTTCTTTGGGTTTCTCTGTATTTTCTAAAATTTCTCAGTTAAATATGCCACTTTTGTCATATGAAATAAATGATGAAATTTTGTTTTTTAATTTATTTCAACTGAAGTTCATTCATTGGGGGTTAAGATTCTGTATCTTCAGTGTAACCCATGATTCCAGCCAATTTTCGGGCTGTGATCCCTCAGCTTGGTAGAGCTGTAGACCCTGGTAAGATGCGAGTGGGGCAGTGTGGTCCTGAGAGAACCGGACAGGCCAGGATGTGGTAGTTGTTCTCTGTTTGTTTGTTTGTTTGTTTGTTTAGAAGGGGGAGAGGCAGAGGGAGAGAGAGAATCTCAAGCAGACTCCCACTGGGCATGGAGCCCGATGCGGGGCTTAGTCTCAGGACCCTGAGATCATGACCTGAGCCAAAGTCAAGAGTCAGTCACTCAAAGACCGAGCCACCAGGTACCCCTGGTTGGTATGCATGTATGTACATATGTGTTTTTTATTTTTAGGTAATCTCTACATCCAGTGTGGGGCTAGAACTCACAACCCCGAGATCAGGGGTCACTCACTCCACTGATGGAGCCAGCCAGACACCCCTGGATTGGTTTTGAGGAGGGAATTGGAAAGGACAGTGGTATGACTGAAGGAGCAGGTCTGAGCTTGACCTTGACAAGGACTGGGAGTTTGAAGCTGGGACAGTGGGGTGGAAAGGGGCAGTGGGAGAAGGACTTTCTACCTTGGTTAACAACTGTCCTAACATCAGTGCAAGTCCAGAATTTGTGGGTCCTGAGTTTATACAATCTAGGGCGCCCTCTTTCAGAAAAATGACTCATGAATATAAAGTTAAGTACTGAAGTGTTTTCTTAGAAGGATAAAAAAAGAAATCACGGCAAATTGCTGGGTCCAGGAGCTCTAGGACCCTTTCTTCTGGGAGTTCTTTCAGCCACTGACTGGAACTGCATGTATATTGTTTCTGATTACCACCTGGCTTCCCCTCTCCTTCTGGAAACTTCCATCACTCCCAACATCTCCAGTTCACACAAGGATTTACCCACCTGAGGGGGCCTGGAATACCACTCTGAGTAGCTTCATGGGAACTCTGCCTTGACTGGTCTTTCTCACTGCAAGCCCTTTCAAGCCTTCTTCTGGTTAACTCCTGTACTTGTTAGTAGTGAAGCTACAGGATGGTGGGGACTGAATTCTTGTAGGCTTATCCTGACTGTGGGCTGCTCAATCCTCAAGCTGTTCCCTTCTCTTAAAGCGGTGACTTTTATTTCTTTCCTGCTCTTCCTGGAAGAAGGAGGGAAGCTGAAACTAGGATTTGCTAACAAGGAGGTCTACAGTTCTATCCAAAACAAAGGCTGTGGAAACTAGGTAAATTGTATTACTTCCTTTTTTCCTCCTGTCTGATATTATGCTGGGCAATTCAGAATTTATTCCAACTGTCAAATCTTGATTTCTCAAGTGAGGAAATTGTAGATCAAGGGGTCACACAGATAGGCCCAGATTTTTTTTTTCTCAATATTTAGATGAAATACGGAGCTTAGCCTTCCTGGTGCTCAGGGAAGGTGTCACTAGAAAATATATTTCCCTGGATGATAGATTTCCAAGTAATACTGAGTATCATGTGTCATTTTTTTAAAAATCTGAGACATTCAATATGTAGAGCAAACATTTATTACTTAAGCATCATATCACTTCTGCGGAGAAGGTTCAGCAAACATTATCTTGGTTGCACAGGTGGGAAAAACCGAAGCGTGATGAGGTTTGGAGGGCAATACATCAGGCTTATAGAGCGAAGCTGGGCTCTCAGGGAGGCTCCTGGCAGTCATGCCCTCTTCTCCCTTCCCTGCTGAGTTGCTCAGGAGAGAAAGTGTGAGGATGGTTGCGGAGGCAGATCCTTTGTCTAGTTCAGTCATGCTGCCTGCCACCTTCTGCGCGTGCTCTTCGTGGGCTAGAAAAGTCCGTGGCACTCTCTGGGCTGTGAGGAACAGACATCCAGTTGAGTAAACATGACCTGGAAAGGGGGGGAGGGACTTTGCTAGAAGATGCTTAAGGGTGTCTCACGGACATCCAGAGTGGGAACATAGGCACCTTGGGAGGAAGTGAACTGGGGAGCTGGAAGGGGTCTGGCCGTTCTTTCCCTCCATCCCTCACCTCTGTTTTTGTCTTTATCTCTGGGGACACACATTTTCTATCTCTTCCATTCATGGAAGAGAGCCTGGCTTTTGACTTTTAGCAACAGGTGGGGACTAACTCACTGGGTTTCTCTGTGCCAGTGCAAGAGAATCTGATCATCCCCGGGACAGGTGCTCTCCCTGGTCCCATCCCATACATCACACGGTCCCAACATGGCTGCCAGCAGCCTGCCCTGGGGGATTGGAGGCAGTTCCAAGAAAAAGGAGGTTGTTTTGGTTCCTCAAAGTGCTTCAACCCTAACTGCCTTCAGCAATAGTAGCCTGGAGAGCCTGGGCAAGATTCTTTGAAAAACTTCATAAGAAAGCAGAATTTAATTGTTAATTCTCCTAAAAAAATACTGCTGAGGCATGGGGATGCAATAAGGGATAAGACATCACCCCTGCCATCAAAGAAGGCAGTCTATTGGGGGTAAAACAGATGCACAAGCAGGTAATTAACATACAGCATGGCAGGTGCTAGGATGGAAGGGGGTATGTGGGGAAGGGAGGAGGGAGGGGCCTAGGGGAACACCGCAGAGGTGTTCATCATCATCAGATTTGGGCTGAGGGGCATGACTTGGAGAGAAGGGGGAGGGTGGTGGTTATGGGGCAGTTTCCGGGAAGCGAGGGTATTTGAGCTGAGTCTTGAAGGACACAGAGGATTTCCGGGTCAATGAGGAGGGGGAAGTGAATGGCTTTGAGAGTAAGTCAGAGAAATGGGACTAACCCCATAAAAAGGCACACACAGGTAGCTTTTAGTACAGGTAAGTCCATCCTTTATGCTCAGGAAATTTGCTGATAGACACACTGTCAAGTGTGTATATACACAGACACACACACACACACACACACACACACACTTAGCCAAGTGGGTGAAGGAAATTAGGGTCAAGGCCAGACCTTAAGAACCTTGAATTCTATTTGTGCTCTGATTATATTTTCTTGAGAGAAAATGTGGTCTTCTCATCCAGTTCATCTTAAAATTGTAAGTAAAAGTGGGCTTGATATTTTTGAAAGGCTATTGTTTGGTTTGCGTGATGGTTAATTTAATTGTCAGCTTGCCTAGATACCCATGGTGTATGGATATTTTGTCAAATACCAGTGTGGATGTGCTGTGAACGTTTTGGAGGTGAGATTAGCATTTAAGTAGGTAGACTTTGAGTGAAGCAGATTACTCTTCCATGATGTGGGTGGGCCTTATCCAATCAGTTGAAGGCCTTTAGAGAAAAAGACCGAGGTTCCCCCAAGGAAGAAACAATCTCATCTCCAGAGAGCTTTCAGACTGAACCTGCATCATCAGCTCTCCCTTTGGCCTCCAGCCTGTTGGCTTACCCTGCAGAGTTTGGACATGTGTCAGTCTCCAGTTCCTTATAATCAGTCTCTATCCTATTAGTTCTGTTTCTTTAGAGAACTCTCAACTCATATAGTGTGTCTACTTGAATCCTGCAAGGTTTTATTTTTATTTATATGTCCTAAGGAAGACCTCCATGCTGCTTACTGTACTATCTTATGTACAACTAGAGAAAGAGGCTAGACAGTGGAATTTGTAGTCAGTCTCCAATAGTCGTGACCTGTAAGGGCTGTAACGCAGGGAGTCACTCTGGGGAAGTTTTGAACTGAGCTGCTCATACTGTTTAGCATATTTTCTTCTTGCTTCTCGTACTGCCCTTAATAGCTTCACTTAAACACTTGCCCACATTGTCCTTAGGAATGGAGTTTTTTCTCCTCTTGCTCCTTCTTACCTCTCTCCGCCTCCCTCCTATGCATAGCCCATGTTACTGTCATGATCGTATACAGTTATACATATGCACATAATATTTTTGTCTTTATGGCTTTTATTATATAATCTCTAGATCTTGCTTCCCCCACTTAGTAGTGCTGCCTGGAAATCTCTCCAAAGATGTGGGCAGAGATGAAGCCTATGTTTTATTTGCTGCATTACACACCAGCATGTGCCTGTGACAACACTTCTTCAACTAGTTCCCAGTGACAGCCTTGCGCTCTATTTTGAATTTTTTTTTGCCTCCACAGTGCTGCAAAGAACATCCTTGTACATATGTCCCTGCAAGTTTTACTACCACTTAATTACTTCCAAAATATGCCCCAACTAACCTGCTTTGTTAGAAAAAACAAAATGTGCTGTGATTTTTAATAAAATACCATTTAATGAATCCCCCTGAGAACAGATTGTGCTTTCAATATCTTTATTTATATTTAATTTCTCATATTTTGGCATCTCTCAATATGTTCCTCTTGTACCTAATGAAAGCTACAGGAGCCCCCAGCACGATGTTATTAAAAACTCAACTTTCAAGAAGTTTATAATAATTTAGATTTAAAAAATAAAATATTTCCCCTTGCCCTCCCCCCCATTTGGAACATAGTTTTAAGATGTGCACATTTCAAGGGTACAACTATGACATGAGTTGTTTCTAATTATATATCTAATTATATGGCATTTGATAGACCATTATCTCAGATCATCATTTTATTTTATTATTTTTATTCAAGGACACTTGGCATACAGCATTATATTCGTTTCAGGTGGGTGACGTATATTGATAGAACAATTCTACACATTGCTCAGTGCTCATCATGGTAAGTGTGGTCATCGTCTGTCGCCATACAACAGTTACAATACCATTGACTATATTCCCTACGCTTGGCTTGAGTCTCAGATCATCTTTTAGAAAATTTTATAAACTGAAATGGAACAGGTGGAACAGGCACCTGTCAGTGGGATTCTTACAACAGTCACAAAGGTTATAATTAAGGATAACCTTTTAGGGGAAAAGTAGGATTCAGTGGCTACTGCTGCAGGATTCCAGCTGAAGTCCTGAGGCGCCACAGGTGACAGAAACAGCAAGGTCGGTTTGGGGAAGTAATTCATGGAAAGGGTCCTGCTCCCAAACAGGAAATCCCAGTTCTAAAATCATTCAAAATAAAAATTTTTTTTTTCCACAAAGTTTTTGTTATAGATTTTTACGTATATCACTTGACAGAAACCTAAATGTCCAATAATAGGAGAAAGGTGAAATGATGAGAGGAAGGACCGCATAGTGATATTGACTTAGCAGAAGAACGCAGACTGCAAAGTTACGTGTGCAAATTGGTTACAACTGCATGAAAACATACACACGCATAAAAGGCTAGTGAGAGAATAGGTGAGTGTATGGCACTTTGGGGAGAGGAGAATTTTCAGTGATTACTATTTCCCAAATTTTCTATAATTGTGTTATAGTACTTCTATACTTTGTTTTTCCAACCAATTAATCAGTATCTATGAAGAGAGAGCGCCCTACAAGCCCACTAAGTAGTAAGACCCCCGTCAATCTAGCCTCTTCTGGTCAGGAAGTTTATTCTGCCAGGCTTCCCATTACTTTCTGGGTTATTTACACTGATGTGAATGTTGTCTAGTTGTTTCCAAAGGATGAGGTGAGCCTAGGGTCCTCCTATTCTGCTGTCTTCCCCGGAAGTTTCTTATTTCTATACCTCTTTTTAAAAGATTTTATTTAAGAGAGGGATTATTATTAAGAGAGGGATTTATTTATTTATTTGAGAGAGAGAGGGAGGGAGAGTATGGAGCAGAGGGAGGTATGGAGCAGAGGGAGAGCATGGAGCCTGACACAGGGCTCGATCCCATGACCCTGAGACCATGAAATCAGGAGTCGGATGCTGAACTGACTGAGCCACCCAGGTGCCCCTATACTTTTTTTTTTTTTTTTTTTAGAAAAGGAGAACCAATTAAGAAAATAGATTTCTGATGAGATTACAAATTCACCCTTATGAATCAGAATTCTTTCAATTTGAAGTGACGTAATGAAGTGACAATACAGGTTTTCATAGCAACAGCGTCTTTTGAAGACAATATTTGAGAACAGATAATACAAGAAGGATTTTGACTTTTTTGTTTGGGTTTTCCAATTTATTAACTCTGAATTAATTCAATCGTACACTATCACAATCTACAAAGAGAAGGTAGGAGAGGATGGGGGTTAATTGTGCTGAAGAAATTATTTTTTTTCTCTTGATGATTTTATTTATTTATTTGAGAGAGAGAAAGGGAGCACAAGCAGGAAGAGCACCAGGCAGACAGAGAAGGAGAAGCAGACTCCCAGCTGAGCAAGAGCCCTATGCAGGTCTCAATCCCAGGACCCTAAGATCATGACCTGAGCTGAAGGAGGATGCTTAACTGACTGAGCCACCCAGGCACCCCTGGGCTGAAAAAATTATGATGAAATGCAGAAAAACATGGAGTGTGACAGCAAGGACCTGTGCACCTTCCACCCAGCTCTGGCAAGACCTCATATTTCCCTTTTATCCCTTATGACAAAAAAATTTAAAGATTGAGTTGGAGCCCCTGAGACCTTCTTCATCCCATTTCCCCTTTTCCTTGCCCATAGAGAATCAACAATTTTAGGTTTTATCATTCCCATGCATATTTTAATGTAATCACTACATTTGTGCATATCTGAATTATAGATTGCCTGATTTTCAAACTCATT